>JAAVUK010000553.1:0-49721 GCA_014899095.1 Fusarium buxicola
ACAGTCGTCCTTGACAGTCGTAGTCCAATCCTGTTTTCTCGGTTCAGCATGAAGTCCTCCATTCTTTCGCTCTCCCTCTTCGCCCTGGCGCTGCCTGACGCGGCCAGCGCCTGGGGCTACGGCAGCAAGAAGCCCTTGGTCAACGAAAAGCAGCTGCAGAAGCTTGTCAACATTAAGGATCTTATGGCTGGGGCGCAGAAGCTCCAGGACTTTGCAGATGCCCACCAAGGAAACCGTGCGTTTGGCGGCGGCGGCCATAATGCCACTGTCGACTACCTCTACAAGACCCTAAAGTCTACCGGCTACTACAACGTGGTCAAGCAGCCTTTTCAAGAGATCTTCTCCGAAGGTCAGGCTTCCCTCAAGGTCGATGGCGTCAAGTACGAGGCCAACATCATGACTTACACCCCCGCTGGCAAGTCGACCGGTCCCCTCGTTGTCGCCAAGAGCCTTGGATGCAAACCAGAGGACTTCCCCGCCGAGGTCAAGGACAAGGTTGTCCTCGTATCACGAGGCGAGTGTCCCTTCTCCCAGAAGTCGACCAACGCCAAGAAGGCCGGTGCCAAGGGCGTGGTTGTGTACAACAATGCCCCTGGAAGCTTGAGTGGCACGCTCGGCGCTCCATTCGGCGAGTACGCGCCTATTATGGGCATCAGCCAGGAGAATGGTACCACCATCCTTGAGAAAATCAAGGCTGGTAAGGTCACCGTCGACTTCGACATTAAAGCCACCGTTGAGAAGCGCACCACTTATAACGTCATTGCCGAGACTAAGGAGGGCGACCACAACAATGTCCTCGTCCTTGGAGGTCACTCAGACTCTGTGTCTGCAGGCCCTGGTATCAAGTAAGTATCGGTCTTGATGAGTTTAATAGTTCAGAAAGCTAACAGCATCTACCAGCGACGATGGATCAGGCATTATTGGCGTGCTGAACGTTGCCAAGGCTCTCACCAAGTTCCGCGTCAAGAATGCTGTCCGCTTCGCCTTCTGGAGTGCCGAGGAGTTTGGATTGCTCGGATCGTATCATTACATCAAGTCGATCAACGGTTCGGACACCGAGCTGGCCAAGATCCGGGCCTATCTCAACTTCGACATGGTATGTCCACAATTCAACTTCACATATAGCGAATTTGGTACTGACATGTATATCTCAGATTGCCAGCCCCAACTACGTCTATGGTATCTACGACGGAGATGGCAGCGCCTTCAACCTTACTGGCCCCGCTGGTTCCGACGTCATTGAGAAGGACTTTGAAAAGTTCTTCAAGGACAACCGCAAGCCCTCTGTTCCCTCTGAGTTTAGCGGTCGATCCGACTACGCCGCTTTCATTGAGAACGGTATTCCTTCTGGCGGTCTCTTCACTGGTGCCGAGGTGCTCAAGACCGAAAAGGAAGCCAAGCTGTTCGGCGGCCAGGCTGGTGTTGCTTACGATGTCAACTACCACAAGGCTGGTGATGATATCAAGAACCTCAACAAGGACGCCTTCCTCCTCAACACCAAGAGTATCGCCAACTCGGTCGCCAAGTACGCCAAGAGCTTCAAGTCGCTGCCTCGTCCCACCAAGTCTGCGAGAAGATGGGACGCCGACCGCGCCCAGATCTTCAAGAGGTCCAGCGCCCAGAGCCACGCTCACGGCGGTCCTTGTGGCAGCGTTGAGCAGTGAAGGAGAGGCCCATAATAGCCTCTTTCTGGGGGCATAAAAGAACTTTGGGGATTTGATAGAACTCCCTATTATGTAGAGTGAAATGAGAAGACGAGTTACGAGCACGGTTGAGCATTGCGAACGAAGTGACATGGTGTGGTGAACCGCATTCATATTGGTAGTCTTGTACTTATACCATATGGGAGTAAACATGAAGGGCACGTAGCTTGGAACCGCATCTGAAGGCAAACCCCTGATTCAATCGATTGAAATTTGAAAGCTCTAGGATCGATGCTAATTAAGTTTTGGTCTATCTTCGCTTCCAGGCCCTGAAGCTTACAGGAGTTCGTATGCTCATCTTTAGATTCCAGAGAAAAGTCAAACTGAAACAGTGGCCTACTTTCGCAGCTCATCCTTTCTGTCGCTTGGTCTCTGGCCTTTCTTCTGCATTTTATTCATCACTATAGAGCTCGGCAACTCACTGGCACTCTCCGCCGTTGCAACTGGTGTCTCTTCACCATGGGAGACTTCAGCATCGTCAGCGCCTACAAGATTGAAGCTTGCAAAGCTGCACAAAACTTGAATAGACTCGCGGGAGGGCCAACCACCCAGCTCGAGGCAACTCGTGCCAGGAGCAAACGCTAGGTCAAACACATCGACATCGATAGATCTTTGTACCTGGTTATCGGTGTTGGATGAATTTCTATTAAAGCAGTTGTTGATGGCCAAGGACGCATCATCAAACCAACCTGGACTCGCGTTTGGTTGTACTGACCTATTAGATCTCCAGATAGAAGGTTTTGTTTCCGCTGCCACTTGCAAAACGGACATCCTGGCCCTGAAACGTCTGTTGTGTTTGCCGCTTGCAAAGTTGAGCAAGGGCAACTATAAGCTTAATGGGCAGAGAGTGGATGGAGTCTAACTGCCATATCAGCCGTCCGCGAGGAAAGATAAGCAAATCGAGCCCGCTCTGGTAGATCATATTCGATACGCAGTGGTCTTATCCCACATAGTTGTTAACCAATCTTATTGAACGTGCTGAAGTATGGAACTCTTCAATGCCCCACATCAAGTAGCCAGGCTTCAGTCGCTTGCATAGGCTGCGGGCCTTTCGGCTATGCCGATCTTGAGGTGCTCTCATCGAGGGTGAAGTGTGGCTACTTATATTCCAGAAGTCGAAGAGGAGATTCTAAATAAGCGGTTATTGGTGGAAGTCTCGCGTTAACCTCGGGCTGCTAAGCACGCTCTGGCGAAATAGGAATGGTGCGGCAGACCTACGTATTAGTCGACATGAAGTTGAGTTACTAATGGTCGCCGTACGGTATCAAATGTGCGGCGATGTCATTTCCCGAAAAAGACCGCGCTGGTCGTTCATTGTGAGCAAGACTGACTCAGTAACTCAGGAGAGATTGTCTTCCTGGAGGAAAGAAAGGGGAGCTAGGAGTTGGCCACGAAACAGGAAGTAAAGGGCAAATTAGGATGTAAGTGGGAAACAAGCAAAGAACAGGACAGAACAGAGTAGTCGAGAGGGAGCGAAGATAATAAGCATGCATATACGAGAACCGGATTGTGCAACCCCCATCGTGGGTAGTATGCCACAATGCCGGTGCTCAGGCTGTTCTTGTTTTGTGAAGAGAAGGCTAATCAGTATGATGAGATTGCAGTACTCCCTAGGCTTTGCCATTATCCACCACGTCGAACTACCTACGCCCCGGACATAGACATCCGTGATTACCCAGCTCATTTAGGGATGAATACTGGCAACTCGCTGTACTCTGTGCACTAGGAGGGTAAGCTTTCTCTATCTCTCAGTAACTACATGCCACTGTTCTTGAACAGTAATCCCGGGCCCATTAAGCTCCACGTCATCGCTATCACGCTCGTTTGATACTGGCTTCCTCGCAGTACCAATCTCAGCGTAGTGTTTCGGGCCCATAGGTCTCAACTGGTACTGGGAACTATCGTCACCGAGCGGTTCAAATGCGCGACCGTCAGAGCGTGCGCTTTTGGACACGCTGGCGGATGGATAGGACGGATAACCCGGAGTGCCATTTGTCGAGAACTTGCTGCGACCCAGTAAGGGTCGAAGAAGCGGGATACAGGCCAGCGTTACCCCAACACTCGGTTCTAAGCCAGAGAAGATGTTGGCTGGCGGGATCGAAAATGTGATGTCTGCGAAGTCCATCGACGATAGACTATGGATGCGGATGGCACTGACGACGCATGTCCTGGCCACGAGTAAGCATATATAGGGGGCTGACGGTTGCTGAGAGTACGCACAAGAGACCGACGCTGAAGACGCCAATCAGAACCATCTTCTTGTACAGACGCATCTGCAGATTATACAGATATGGCAGAGGCAGGCAAAGCACCACGACATCGGTGACGAGGTTGAAGACGCCGGTGACGGTAAAGGAGAGAACCTGGTTCCCGCAACGGCCTCCTGGAATTGTTTTATCCCAATTGAAGGAGAAAGGCTTGCAGATGAGGCATCCTGCAAGGATGGTTGCAATCGCCCATGCTACGATTACCACAGTAGCGCCTCTACCCGTCCATTTGACGACAGGGAAGGAGAATACGTCGGTATATAGGAGGAGAATGGAGATTTTGCAGAAGGTTAGGCTAAGAGCCCACAGGAACTGAAGCGGGATGATGAGCTGGATAGAAATATGTGTCAGCGAACCGTGGGCTCCCCTGGAACGAACTTCTCACCTTCAAAAGCTTGCTGAGAGGTTTCATGCCATATTCCGCGACAACCTCTGTCACATGTCCATATCCAATTCCACCTTGGATAACGCCTATGCCGTGCTAGTTAGAGGACTGCCATTGTGCCAAACTGTGAACGAGAGGGGGCGCCGTATGGAGATTGAGAGGAGTACCTGTGATACTGATGGATTGCAACGCAACTGTTAAGATCTGGGCGCTGTTAGCAGGCATGCTGAGATCCCACGGGGGCGTTGGCAACGCACACATGAAATAATGATAAAGTAGTCGCTTGCATTCAACGTTCTTTTGGAGATGCGTCGAGCGACAACACGTAGCACGACAGCTAAGACCGGTACGATGCTGAACACGATAGCTACTGCAAGAACCGACTTCTGTTTGGCCGTTACGATGGGGAACGGCGGCGTCTTTGTTGGCGGCGGAGGGGTCTTCATAGTGAAGGAATATGCAAAAGCTCAACACTGAGAGACGATCGAGTTGCGTAGGCAGAGGTGGTAACTGCGGTGGTGGAGAGGCCCTCTGTTGTTAAAGAGCTGCAACCAGATGACTTAAAACTGACGCAACGAAACTGACGTAACCCGAGAAGTCGGAGATTCTCTCAAAATATCTGACCAGCCGTCGGTTGAGAAACCACCAATTCGGCACCCACTCGACTGGGGCCTGGTAAACTCTCCATGAGTGCCGATCAATTTGCCGTGCCGCAATATGAAGGGGCTCCTACGCACATAACACAACGGCTGTGAGTGGTTAACTTAGTTGCGTACTAACAGAAACGGGTCAACGGCCTGATGAAATCTAACGTTACCAGAGTCTCCTGCTTACATACAGGCCGCAGGGGTAGCAGATCGTAACCAGTGTACACCTCACACCTCCACAGCTAGGACGGAGGTAGTTTTGACCGCAAAATGCCATTGCTGGATACCTTGCCTCTTAACTCACCGGGCTGACCAAAAGCAAAACTTGACATTTACTACCCTTGTGTCCTGTATGGGGTCACACGCAAGAACAGTTGGAACTATGTAACCTTTCCAGCCTCTGTGTGTAGTTCTTTAGGCCTGGCAAAAGACTGCTTGACCTGTATCAGGAAGGATTCGCGAGTCCGGTGTTTTGCATTTTGCTTTCCCCGGCCCGATGGACGGAGTAGACAAGACGCAAGAAGATCTTTTTCCAGCTCGTCTATCCGTACATAGCTGGTTGTAGACCCTCATTACCAGGGGCGAGGTGCCCACAGGTCAGCGCTACGGCCACTACCCCACCGTCAGCGTTGCTTTGAGCTGCGTCGGGCCGTACGATGGGCAAAAAGCGCGCGCCTGAGAGTTGAAGTTATATGCATGTCAACAGCAACTTGCAGGTTTCGTATGTACACATTGGCTGAATCTTTGCTAGTTGGGCACGTCTTTGGCATGCATGCAGTATATGAGTCAAGCTGAGATACTGGAATACCGCTCAAACTCCCGTGCAAGCTATGATCTGTACTACCGTAGGAACTTGGAGGCAGTCTCGCTTAGGAACGACATGTCAGAACTTGACCTCAGTTGTCCCCTGTAAATCCCCACATGTTCAAGGCTCGGGCAATTTAGGCACGTTATCCGTACATGCCTAATTGATTAACTACACGGGCTGTCTAACTACGCTGCCAGACAAAGCTCGGACGATAGGTTATTGTTTTGTTCTTTGTTCTTTGTTCTTTGCTCCCGACAAAACGATTGCTTATTTCCCCTAGGATAGCAGGATGCACTTCGGTGAGTCAAGGAAGGTCCCCATTCTACAACTGCCAAGGGGAACTAACCTGCAACTGTGTTGGGCCCTGCATTAGACACTGGCCCTCATTTTAGCCCCATCCTTTCTCGTTTCTTCCCAGCATAGCCCCGTTTCATCGCGTATCGGTAGTTCGCCTAACTGCGAGAGCCCGGAGGTCCGCACAAGGCCACTACAAGGATGATGCCCAAGATTGGAAACTGACTGTCAGATCATCCGTTCCTTGCCACTACCAAGGTATTTTTCCGAGGAAACGGGTTGGCGGGCGGGGAAGTGCTTTTTAGCAGTGTCGTAGCCGTAAGGGCTTGGCTAGGTTGGCATGTAGCATCGTCTGAAAACCAACGAATCAGAATCACAACCCCTGCTGATGAACTATGAAACACTTGCCTGTAACCGGAAAATCGTCCGTTTTCAGTGGCCCCCTATCCAGGATATGAAACGGAATTGACCGGATTGGCTGAAGCAAGCAGAAACCTTTGCCGTGGAGCACAAACATCCATCTACTCCAACAACGGCCACCCGCGCCAACTCTAAACTTTAATGCGGCCCATCCTCATTCTACACCACGACCTTGAAAAATATGGCAGGTTTGAAAGAGCTGACGGGTATCGGCTGGCCTCAACTTGCCGGCCTCGCTGCTGTTGCTCTTCTGACTCTGTGTGTTTGGCGTCGTTACTTCTCGCCAATCAGTGATATCCAGGGTCCATGCGTAGCCAGCTTTACTCGGCTGTGGCATATTCGGCGCATCCTCAAGGGAGACCAAAACTTGGAGCTCATTCGCCTACATGACAAGCACGGCATGTTGCTCTAGGTCCAGGATTGCTTTCAATTAGCTAACTCGGGTTGCAAACAGGGCACTTTGTTCGCGTGGCCCCCAATGAGGTCAGCGTCAGTCACCCTGATGCCGTCAAGAAGATCCTCGCCATGCCACTACACAAGGGCAGCTGGTACAAGATCGTTGCTTTTCCAGATGGACGCTTCGAGAACCCCATGTCGGCGACGGATCCCAAGGTGAAGAATGAGTTGTCCAGGCACCTCGCGCCCGCCTACACTCTCCCCAATCTGCTCCAGAACGAGGGAGATATCAGCCAGATCATCGAGCTGCTCCTGGGTTGGCTGGACAAGTTTGCTGCCTCCGGCAAGCCCATCGACTTGGACAAGTACTTCACCTTCACGACTTCGGACGTGGTCGGCGAGGCCATCTTCTCCAAGCAGTTCGGCTTCTTGCGCGAGGGGCGCGACATCCACAACACCATCGCAAACGCAACGCCTCATGCCGCCTACGTCTCGATAGCTGGCTATTTCCGCTGGCTTCATGTGCTCTTGCTCAGCAACCCTGTCATCACCTGGCTGAATATCACGCCGTGGGGCCACCTCATCGACACGGCCATGGCGGCCATCAAGGAGCGCCAGGCAAACCCGGACGCGCGCTTTGACGCCGTGGCCCATTGGTTCCGCATGCTTGAGCAGCATCCTGACCGGATGCAGCTGCATGAGATCCACAGCGCCGCTTTTAACGCTGTTGCTGCTGGCAATGAGACCGTCGCCGCTGCGCTGCAGGCTTTTGTCTACTTCACCATCCGCCATCCGAACGCATGGAAGCGTGTGAGAGCTGAGATTGATGCCGTCGGTATTGAAGACCGTGTTGTCAGTTACAAGGATGCACAGAAACTCCCCTTCTTCCAGGCCTGCATCAAGGAGGCAATTCGTGTCCTGGGACCGGCGCCTATGGGTCTACCGCGCGTTGCTCCCAAGGGCGGACTGACTATTGGTGATCGGACGATTCCTGAAGGAACCATCGTCTCTGTCAACGTTTGGGTTATTCATCACTCCAAGGAGATATGGGGCCCTGATGCCAGGGAGTTCAACCCTGACAGGTGGCTGACGGAGGATGCGGCGCGCATGGAGAGGTATTTCATCCCCGTAAGTTTCTATCCGAGCTCAAGCAACAAGAAAAGAATAGCGCTTCTAACATGTACCCCTTGCAGTGGGGGATGGGCTATGCCGCTTGTCCCGGCCAAAACCTCGCTAGAATCGAGCTCTCCAAGATTTGCGCGACGCTCGTGCGTGACTACGATATCCGCCAAGTTGATCCGAAGCAAGAATGGACTTGGAAGGCTTTCTTCACTCTGGTCCCCCATAATTGGCCGTGCTATATCGAGAAGAGGGCGCAGTCGTAATAGTAGCTCAGAGGGCGGCAAATCAGTAACTGGCAGTTTAATAATTCTGAGTTTTGTTTCCCAGTCAAGCGGCATCCGCCTTTAGTCGATTGAGGGCTTCTTTAACTACATGTCAGGACGCTATTTCATTCCCTAGCAATTTCCCAATCTCCTCTGCAATGGCCATAATCCGTTCCTCTGTCAATCTTCTCCCAACAATTTGCACACCTACCGGCGCACCATGGTATGCCTCCGGATCATCTAAACCAAGTCATGTCAGCAACGTTTACCTAGCCTGGCTAGAACAACTTACATTCCGCTTGGACCTTGCTATCCATGTCCGTCAATGGATGGAACGACTCATTCTTTGCGTCGACCCCCTTGTCAGCAAAAGTAACGGGGACCACGACGCTCGTGAAGTCTAGAAGGTTAACGACACTGGAGTATCCATAGTACTTGAACTGATTATGCCTGATGGTTGCCGTGGGCGTGATGGGAGCAATGAGGGCATCCAGCTCTGAACCAAGCTTGTCCTCTAGTGCTCGGATGGCAGCCAAATAGTCGCATTGATAATTCCACTTCTCGAGGTTGGCGTTCCAGAGCTCGTTCAAGTCCAGTTTAGGTACAGATGGGTTAATGGTATCAACAAAGTTCGGGATTGCCGGCTCGCCGGAAGCCTCTACCACGGCAAACACGTCCTGGAGTCGTAGTTACTTAGAACTTGCGGCATATGGCGGATGAGTCAATACATACCGATCCTGCGTCGGAGGTGTAAATCTTGTTTAACAGGTCTACTGCATAAGAATGCCTATATGGCTCCCAGGGCACAACTGTATGACCAGCCTGCTGCACCTTGTCGACGACCATCCGTATGGCTCGGAGGATAGGAGGGTGAGGCAGAACCTACGTCATCAGTTACATAAAGAATAAAGCAATTGTATGATGATACCTACAGCTCCGTCACATTCGTAAAAACCAAAAGTCAGCCCGCCGGATGATATCTTGGTCTTGATGAAGTCTTCTTCACCTTGTCGCCATGGCATTGGGATGACTTTCGAGTCATACGCCCATGGTTGTTGTGCTAGGACGGAAGTCACAAATAGTCGCATGTCCTCGACTGAATGACAAAGTGGCCCGCATACGGAATGCACTGTTTCCTGTCCTTCCATGCTGTTGGCCATCTTGGCATAGGGGAGTCGTCCGTGGCTTGGTCGTAGGCCGTATAGGAAGTTGAAGGCAGCTGGTATTCGAATCGAGCCACCTTTGAGCGTTAGCTAGTTATCTGAGATTCCGACAATCTAAGCGCGAGTGTAGCTTACCGATGTCAGACCCAACGCCAATGACGCTGCCGCGGAACCCAACCAGGGCTCCCTCGCCACCAGAACTTCCTCCACAAGACCAATTCCTGTTCCGAGGATTGAGCGTTCGTCCTATGATGTTGCTGACTGTTTCCCCCACCATCAAGCTCTGAGGGACGCTGGTTTTGATGTAGAACACAGCCCCGGCCTTGTACAAGAGCGTTGTAAGAACCGAGTCGTCTTCGTCATATTTCCCAATCCAAGCCACATATCCCATAGTGGTTTCGAGGCCCTGAGAGGATTAGGAACAGCGTTTTATTCATAGAAGAAAGCTGAGTAACTGGGTTTATGTAATGCGACTGAAGCCCATAAACTTGCTGGGCCAATGCAAGCTAACGCTGGAGTGCGTCGAGCAGAGAAGAGGTGGGTGAAGGGCAATCTGAAAGAGTAAGGTAGCAAACATGGAAGCTTACCTTGACTCTAAGCTGGTCTTTGAGTGATATCGGCAATCCATGTAAAGGTCCCACCGTCCTTTTGTTCCGAGCATAATATTCGTCTAGTTCTTTAGCCCTTTCTAGGGCAATTTCTGGGAAGAACTCGTGCGTACAGTTTACCTGGAATGCGACTTAGTATCATTTATCATAGCCTTTGAAAATAACTGCGTGGGAGTTTACCAACTGTTGAGCAAGTGCAGCTCTCTTGCAGAAAGAAGTCGTGACAGCAACAGAAGTGAGCTCCCCTGCGGCGATTTTGCTGACGAGTTCGGCAGCAGAAGATTCAGTGATGACCAGTTCCTCAATGGTCATAATCCCGCTTTCTCTGGGAAATTTCATCATGGAGCCATGGTGCACTGAAGTCTTTACGCGCCATTCTGCAGGAATGGACTCATCGATGCGGCGCTTCTTGTCCTCGGCCAATGTTTGCCAGGTCATGGCTAAGAAGGGTAGGTCAAAGTTTAGTGAGTACCGAAAAAGGCTGAAAATGTAGGGAAATCAAGTAAGCCCCTGCAAAGGTGAACCGAGATCCAACAGAGGAGTGAGTGTCGGCTGCTTGGAAGATCTTGGACTGGCTGATAAACAGACTGATCCCCCACCAAGCCCCGCACTTTGGTGTTTTGGTGTTGATTATCTCAGAGACTTGCATCAGTCATCAGTTCTATGGTTTGTGCAGAGAACCCCGCTCTGAGTGCGTCCCATCGCATTAGCTTGATGTCCTCGGTTTATGTTCTGGACTATTTCTCTTACCAATCTTTGGACATAATCAAGGTGAATCTTCATCATGAGATTACCCTTGGAAGGCAACGGTTAAGTCGAGCAACTATAGCCCTATTGCTTGAGTGATTCACGCCTTCTCGGCTACACACATTAGTGTTGGGCGAAATCATCATGCCTTCCTGGAGGTCCAGCTTGTCACTGAGGGTCCAACATTCGAGGATCAAGCTGGCAACAAGGTTGGGATGTTCGATCAAGTTGCGCTACTCTACGGGCACGTTAGCTAAACAAGATATACAGGCCCACGAATGCAGACATTTCAGTCCTCACTGGCGCTACTTTGCCCCCTCTGGAACTGTGTCAGAATGCGTTACTTGTTCCATTGAGCCTTTCGGAACTCTTCTAGCGTAGGATCATTACCTAATGACTGATACCAAGTCGCGATAGAAGTGGCCTGAAGATTAAAGATAATTTGCGACTGGTTAGTTACATACACCTCTATCAGCACACTGTCGCTTCGCTTCACCAACACTGCCTCTGGTTTCTCCTACATGACACTCAAAGAAAGGATAACAAGCTATGCTCACATGTTCAACTTGTAAGCTCATGGTTTTGCCAACCGCGCTCACCGTAGTTGGGCTGGCGAAGCAATCTCCAACCCTGGTCGCGGTTCACGACCCATGCTCATCAACCCGCCTGGATTCCAGATTCCAACCCTCGTCATGTCATACTAGGACCAACCAGGCATAGGCTCATGCCCCATCTCGCTTTTCGTCACGCTTACCCCGCGTTTCGGGTCCCGTCATAGACAAGCTGGAGGATTCAACGCTCCCCATGATTCGACATTGTTCAGAGTTTCCCTCTCGGCCTGCCAACCAGCTTGACTCGATACCAACGGTGGCCACCGGTTAATAAGTTAGCGTGTGTGAGTGTCAAATCCGGCAACCGCTTGGGCGGAGCGGCTCCTGAAATTGGCCAGGGCCTGGGTTCGTCTACTTAACTGGTCGACGTCGACATCACCGTTGAGACTCAGATTCGCCTCGGTTTCCGTGGATTTGCCATCTCTTCCTTGCCTTCTGGAGTCCACCTCCTGGAGTTCACCCTCTGGCTGCTCGGCATGTCCTCATCTCCAGCGGGCGGCTCCTCCAAACGACGGGTTCGCACCGAGGCCCAGATGAGTCAAAAACGGCTGGCCGACCGCGTCAAGCACAAGGAGAACCGCCAAGAGCACAAGTTACGGATGGAGCGAATGGAGGCCGATATTGCCAAGATACGAAAGAACCTGGACAACGTTTCTGCGCAGCTGCGAACGTTACCTCAGCTTGGAGCCGATCGGGTCGCATCCCAGCAAAGATCGTTGCAACGGCCGGCTGTCAACGCCTTTCCCGGAGCATCTCCAGCCCCCGGTGAGGCGTATGATATGGACTGCACCGTCAACACCCCGGCTTATCCCGCGACAAGGTCAATGGGCTCCTTGGGCCGAGCACCTGGCCCTCCATTATTGTCGGCATGCCCGGAACACGACATGCCTCCCCCCGAGGCGGCGGCATCACTGTCATCCCTATTCCCAACGCCGCCCCCTGTCGACTGTCGGTGCGGAGTTCAGCACCACTCTCAGTCCAACTGTCTGGAGTACTGCAGCTTCGCCATCCTTTACGAGACCCATGCTGCCTTTCCCCAGGATCCACTCCATGCTCGATCCCTCCCCAGGAACCCAGAGCTACCGAACATGACGCTCCACTCGTATGGCGACAATTCCGTGACTTACTTCCTCACGTCTTTTCTCAAAGGCTTTGAGATGACAAGCGTCGAGACTCTATTTGGCATCTACTTCTTCGCATACCGCCTCATGCGGGTATGTTGCTCTTCCGTGGAACTCTTGATGTAGGTACAATGGCTAACTGGCTTACCTTGATAGTGGCGTTTGCACCCTGATCCCATGACACTCAACGACGTGCCATCCTGGCTGCTCCCAACAGAGGTGCAAAACACGTACCCGCATCCAGTGAGCATCGACTACATCCCATGGCCTGATCTGCGCGACTTCCTCTGTACGAATCCGCGTATCAAGTCTCGGCATTCAGTCAAGATGTACCTGGAGTCACTACGGCTCAAGTGGCCGCCTGGCTGCCCTCTGCTCGCCGTTGATGGTTGTGCACAAGTTTCTGTCAGCCCCGAGTTTGAGTCTATTGCCTGTGACCTTCGCAACTGGGAGCTAGGGCCTCCTTGGCTTGACGCCTTTCCTCGACTCGTATCACTTGTTCACCCCTGAGGGTTCCCCCCTGCTTGGGTTTGGGCCTATCGGCTGATGGGGAAGGGGATTGTTGAGGAGAAAGGGACCATTCCTGCAGAATACTATGCAGCTGACATGCAGGTATGCAGGTCCAAGTGAACAGAGTAAGACATGCCTGGCATGTGATTTCTCGCGGCATGCCATGGTTGAAGCAAATCCCCGAATCAACAACGATTCAGTGTGGTAGCAAGTGTGTCACTACGTTTCAATAAACCAGATATGTTAGCACTCACATATCTCATGACCACCCTCGTCGGAAACTTCGTTCGTTATCATTAGTCGAGCGAGACGTGGCGACCCTTTGGGATAACGACCCAAATCTGCAATGAGTTGTATTTATACCACACATCTAGACAGTCACTGAGCCCCGTCTTCAGAATGCAAATGGTCGGAGTTTATGGAGAGACTTGGTCCATCCAGTAATCTCTACAACTGCACAGTGATCCTTCTTCTCAACAAATCCATTCCAAGTCGCCACCGTCTTTGACGAAGGCCCATGGGGCAGTCTACATGTCTACCACACCTGCAGAACTGATTGAATCCTATATGCTGTGGTGCTCGCACGACTCATGCATGAGTCTACGGACACTTCCCGAGGCAACTTTGCGTGGAAGTCAGCACGAGGGAGCATTTACTCCAGCCCGAGATTATTATGAAGCACACGCACTGGTCTGTTTTACATAAAACGTTTGTTATCGCCGAGTAGAAGCTAAATGATGTCTAATTCGAAGACTATTCTTCAGACCGAAATGTCTGAAAAGTCTCAGGCCGCCACCCCTACAGCCTTTGCAGCCCTGGTGGCGATCGCCAACGGCAAGGCTGAGGGGATCCATGCATTAAGCTCGGAACAGATTGGTAAGCGTCTGCAAAACTACGACAGGATTTATCCCTACACTATCGGCATGCTCGTCGCCATTGTAGTCTTGACTACGGCTGCAGTTGTGGTACTGGTGCTGCGCTGGTGGTATGGCTGGCGTTGTCATAGAGGACTGGTTGATGATACCAGCAGCAATCTGTTTATGCATGCTGGTAGTAAATAGTGCTTCAGTATCGCTGCAGGGGGTCTGGGAAAGCATATCTGGGAGTTGACATATGAAGAGATCACTCGGCTGTTGCTGGTAAGTTGCTTCGCCCCAACTAATCCATCGCAGTACAAGTATGGGACTTGATGAAATATAGGTCATATACGCCCACATGCCTGTTTACATTCTTTCAACATTATTTACGCAGATGTGTATTCTCGCTTGTACCCACCGCATCGTCAATCAAACCTCCCTCTCCTGGCTATCGTGAGTCATATGGCCGAGTTTCTGGAATTGGGTGATTTGGCTACCAATGACCTTGTCAGTGTTCCTCACTCAGTGTCTCCCTGTTGAGTCCACCTACACGCTCAACTTACGTTTTCGTCCCGATACCGAGTGCAAGGACTACACCCTTGTCTATACCATCGTCGCTACAGTTCACATGCTTGTCGACTTTGCCATCCTTGCAGTACCTGTCCTGCTAGTACTAAGGTTACAGGTATCTGTTCGAAAGAAGCTAGCAGCTATTATGCTTGCCTTTGTAAGCTTCTTTGCAGCAGCCTGTTCCGTTCTCAGAGCAGCATTCGCCGTGCTTTACTCAAAGTCCGCGGATGTGACCTTCATTGATTCTTGGATCACAAGTTGCAGTCAAGTGGGAATTTCTCTAGCAATTATTGCTTCGAGTTTACCCCGATTACGACGCTTATTTTCTTCCAATGCGGTTTCAACGACACTACCATCAGCATCCAACGGAACCTCAATCAAGAAGCATCAGTTGCACCAATCGCTATCTGGCGAAACAAATGGACGCTCGCTTAGTCTTCTCACCGAAAATAACATTGCTGGTAGTGACAGGTCTCTAGAGACTATTTGAAAACCCATTCTCAATCGACGTAAGATTACTGGTAGATGATTTGAGAGAGGACAGCGGTCAATTACAACTATGAATCCGGACGGTATCCTTTAGTTGCTCTGTGTATACTAAGCGCTGGAGCTTTTACAGAAACAGTCTAACAGATGTTTTGCATTCCGTTATTTAAGGAGCTACTTATGTATTTTACATGGGCAATGGTTTTTGAATCCAAATCTCTTCGGCTCAGAGGTGAGAAAGCAGCCACATGTAAAGACTGAGTGTAGTGTCTTGAAAGCACCGCCTCTAAATCAAATATCAGTTACCTTCGGGCAAACCCTTTCCAATGATCTGGAGGAGTTGATGGGGTCCACACTGTCTCCGAAATCATCCAGTTTGTCCACAACCCAGCACGACCGCATGACCGGTCTATAAGGGGATTTGGCCACTTTATATGAGACGCGTAAACGGCACTTCAGCCGCTAGTAAGTAATAATGTGCTAAACTGTCAATTGAAAGCCCGCTAATGTGGCATCTTGCCAACTGCCTCGATCGCTCTCATCCCTAACCTAGAAGCCTCCATTGCGTAACATACTCACGCTCTACTGCCCGCAGTGTTTTCTACCACCGCTGATGCCCTCGAGTCGAGGAGTCCGCCTTTGTCGTGAAGCACCATGGTATCTCCCTCAGACTTGACATCAGTTATTGTTGTGATTGTCGCCAGGGACCGGTCGATAAAACTCACTTCAGCGTCAAAATGAGCGTTATCTGTGCTGCTCAGCTTTTTACGACCCATACCATGCCGCACGAGTTGGCGCGCGTGTGGCATACAGGCTACCATAATGCCGACGCAAAGCTCGATGTACGACCACAAGAGTAGTCCTTGCGTTTCAGCTATCCAGACAACATGATTAGCAACCGAAAGCTTCTTATAGTATTTGAACGAATTGAGCTCGTACCGGTGGTGTTGAATGACTTGGCAAAAACCAACAAGCTCGGGACTCGGATTACACTGACGGCGGTGAGACTAGTAGGCTCTTGTCAGTTCATGACCATGCCAAACCATTAGTCAATATTACTTACAATATTCCAACACTAAACATAGCAACAACACCAAGTTTCTCCTTTGGCTTAATACCCAATCGAAATAGTTCGTTCAACGGCAAAATAAGCATCCAAAGATCTAACACCATGTTCGATGCCGCGTGCGATATCGCCAACGCATTAGTATCTAGGGCGACTCCGCGGGGTTGTTTATCTTTCCATCCCTCCCAGAGTAGCGAAAGAGGTTGCTTTTGGACAGCACTGAGAATACAGAAGAGGACGGTTGAGATGCCAATATAGGCCAAGGTCCACCGGACCTTGGCCCTAAACCTTTTGTCGGGGAACAACCGTAGATATAGAAATAGTATCGACGCTTTGGTTAACGCCAGGGCAAGCACGTAGGCAAACTCGGCCACGAGAAGGTACTGGGACTGTCAGAGCTGTGGCGAAAATTTCATAGTCGGGATGACTTACTTTAAGGAAAGTTGTGATCTGATCATCGCTAAGGACCCAGATGTTGAGGCCCAAGCCTTGGGGGATCACTAGTGCAGGAAAAGTCTCAGCAATCATGTCTTTCAGAAGCCAGATTTATAGATAAGGCAGAACTCACTGATCTGTATCATGACAGTAATGAGAGTCACGAATACCTGGGTTGGTCAGTCTGTGGTTCACATGGCTGGTGGGAGCCCTAGCGAGACTCGATACACATACAAACGAGACCACGATCAGGTAGTCATCGACTCCCCATGTAATTAACTCGAGAGTCTTGCAGGCTATTCGCATAGCGAGGAAGATAAAAGCTGGTGCAGCCAGGACAATGCTGACCACCTGCAGCTCATCGCGATTGTCCAATTCTGGCATACCACATGCCCTTTGAGTCATGTTGGAAAAGTCTACACAGGAACTCGCAGACCACTGTTAGAAAGTCTTTATCGTAGAAAGTCAAACCAGAAAGAGCATGATGTGACGACATGACCGGGAAGAACAGAAGTTTGTCGGTAATGGGGGGCTTACTGAGATTCTCTCTGACCGTGCAATCTCGTGCCACGCAGGCGTCAAGTGCCTGACTAAACTTTGGTTCATAACATAAATGTTTGTGGTCATATCGCAAAAATGTCGGCTCGGCTAGCGTGTCAGACAAACAACTTATCTGCTGGCCTGTTAGATAACTCTGTAGTCATGGGTGCGGAAGATCAGAGAGGGAGCACGACTGACTGCGCATCGGGGAGCTTCTGCAAAAGAGTGAGGAGAGGTAAGAGACTGAGCAGCAGTGTGTTGCAGGAGAAAGGCAACACCAAGAATGACAGTGTAAAGGGTCCGCATAGTGGTCAATGTGCACAGCCCTTCCGCCGAGAGTGGTTGTCGTCGCGCGAGCGAAACGTCCAGCAAAAGAAGCAAAGAGAGTCAGAGGCCGCCATGTCGGTGCCGTATCATGTCTTCTTATTCATTCAAATGCTAGATAGCCCTGTTTCTGTGGCTTCAATAGCTTCAGATATACGTTCTTTGAAAAAGATGGCGCATCTATCTTGGTAGCGCTCGAGGCACACTTTTCCTCATTGCCGGGTCGAGAATACGGCGGACCATACGCAGTCCTCGTCTAGTAGCCACTCAGCAGCTTTACATCTTCTAGAAAACTAAAATAGTCAATAGAAGCAGGATAACGATGGCGCCACAGTCTCGGTGACAGCGGCTCTGGTTGCTTGTGGAGGAATGTGTGACATTCCGTATGACGGGAAGATCCGAACCAGAGGTCTATGGCTCATCGCTTCTATGTATCACGGTGCGTCTTTGCTCTTGGGTTTGTATGAGAGAGAAGAGCAGCTGTAGTCTTGGGCTAAGTCTGCAAATCATCACCACAGGACAAGCCATCTAGGCTAAGTTAGGTCCTGCATATTTTCATATTTTCCGATGCCATAACACTTGCCTCCCAAATCCAAGCCGTGGTTGGCGATAGTCTGAAGCCTTTAGGATCAAGTAACGGACACGGAGTATATTATCTGTTGGCTCTGAGATTGCCACCAATTCATTCACTTGAAACAAGTTCCATCCCACTATCATTGTTCATCTCCTTCCGCTCGGTGCGTCTCGCGGAAAACCGGCCGGTTAGCCATGGCGCCAAGGATCTCGACCTGAGCGCCATGGTGCGCATGACATTTGATGTAGAGCATGTACTCAACAGTCATCTCTTCCTCCATTTTGGGTATCGTCCTCTGAGTGGTTGTAAAGAGTTTATCACTAGTGTCGATTCATAAGGGAGGGCGGAAATGGTGTCGTGTGCTCTGTAGATCGCATTCGATGGTATCGTCATCTGCCACCATCACCGCCAATGTACGTCAATGATGTGGCTCAAGGAGGCCTAGATTTACGCTGTTATCATCTGACAAAGGTTCTGTCATATTACGGATACTGGGAAGGTTTGAAGATATATAGATTAACGGCTCTCTTACAAAAATTACTGGCTCGCCAACCGCAGCTAACAACCCCTTTATCCTCTTCTTCTACTCAGTTTCTTCGTTCGTCTTCTCTTGCATCCCTCCCTATGCTTGACTTGCCTCTCATTGTTATCGAAAGTCAGCTCGCGCACCATTTGTGGCAAATTGTCTCTTTGACCTTTTTCGCATCATTGCGGCTTGAACACCTCATCTTCGATTTGTCCGAAGGTTGTCTGCACTTCCCACTTCTTGGCTCTGTATAGTACCAGAAGGGTCGGCTCGTTCAGACACTCCACAATCTCGATGCATCTGTTCAAGCAAGCGACAAGATCTGAGACAGCCCTTTTCTTTTTAAATAGGACACGAATTCGCTCGTCATGAGAGATGTTTGGGCTTAAAGGTGGAAGCGTGATGTTGGTAACGCTAACAAGGAAAGAAAGCGTCCACGAGTCTAGTGGGAGCTTGCTGAAAGCCGAGAGAGGGATGGAAAGCTTCTCATAACCACTCATACCATCTGTGAAAGCGTCAGAGTTCATGTTCGCTGGTAAACTTTTGGTTCGATTTTGTGACTGATGAATGTTTGCGTTTTCTGTTGGCGCGTGTATGAAGCTATGGCTGGAGCCGGTGAGAAAGGAGCACACTTCATCGCGCGCAAATTGCTTTTATAGACGGTTTAGTGGGATGATGCAGTAGAACTTGTATTTGCGAACATAATAAGACTGGATAATCAAAGGCGGAGTATTAAACAATGTTGTCGTTCAGGAGATGAAATAATGAACATGGCTCATGTTCAGTTGTTCGCAAAGCCAAGACCAAGACCAAGACCATCCCAACGTAACAAAGAGATTGACGGAACAGAGTTTGGCCAGCAGAGGTGCAGTTGATCAAAACATCGACATTCATGTCAATACAGTATTGTTAGTACTTCATCGCGACTCTAGAGCGACCCCGGAGATATTCGCTAACTCGAGATAACTACAAAAATAATACAATCAGAAAATAGTGTAAAAGAATCGCTTCCAAGCTGGATAAGAAGCAAGCTCCTTGCGCCAGGCACGGATAGCCTCCCAATCATGCTCACGTCGGCCCGTGTCGACATCAATCTTGTCAATACTGATCCAGCTAGTTCGTTTCCACAGCCATCCTCCAGCCCAGAATAGCAGCACAATAGGAAGTCCCAAGTACTGCTTGAAGAAACCTTCAACGGTGCCCATCCCGGACTCACCAGTCGGGGCGGTAACGGCCGTGTAAAACTAGGGGATTTGTTAGCTTTCATCCTTGAACGGGTGTTGAGTCATGTCAACTCCCATTGTTTACATACCTGAGCAATCAAGACTATAATGATAAATATCAACCCGAACCACGAGCCATACACTCCGCCGAGAGCCTGGAATGGGATCTCGTCGAGTGTGTGGCCGTTGTATTTCCATGCGGCTCGGAAGCGAATATGGGCAAGGCAGATCGAACCCCAGGTGACAAGCATGGCGAGGCCTGACAGAGCCAGTAGCCAGTCAAAGATAACGGGGCCAGACGCATCGAGGTTAACGAAAGCGAGAAAACCAAAGAGGATGACAAAGACAACCGAGGGTAGTGGACGACCAGCCCGATCGATCCAAGTAAATATCCGAGGGGCATATCCCTGCTGAGCAAGAGCAAGAAGCGTGCGAGAACCTCCGTAGACGGAGGCGATACCGAGCGATAGGACTGAAGATAGAATGACGACGTTCATGTAGTGGTCGAGACCCTTCAGGCCAGAATACTTCCCGACGAGGACGAATGGCGATGCCTTGGAGTTCGAATAAGAGCTAGAAGACAGAAGAGACTCGTCATTGCAATCGATCAGAAGGCCGATGAAAAGGAGGGCGACAATGTAAAACAGACAGATTCGCCAAAAGATCTGCTTGATCGCTCGAGGCACCGACGCTGTAGGGTTCCGAGATTCAGCAGCAGCTAAACCTATAAGCTCGGCCCCGGCGAAAGAGAAGGCAGCGGTAACAAAAACTGAGCAGAACCCCTTGAAGCCATTCTTGAAAGCTCCTGGATCATGCCAAAGTTTGAAGCCCGAATAGTGGTCATAGCGACCGCTCGACGGACCTCCACCGCAGACAAGAACGAGGGAGATTATCATGAAAATGCAGATTGAGCTGAGTTTGAAGCAGGCTGCCCAGAACTCTTCTTCGGCATAGCCCAGGGTTCCAAAGACGTTGAGGATCATGATAGCGACAAGGAAGACGGCAATCCAGATGCCGGGTGATGTCTGAGGGGCCCAGTATTGGATCGTGATAGCGCAGACCGTAAGCTCGAGAGGAAGAGTTGCAGCCCACTGAAGAAGGTAGTTCCAGGCCATGGCAAATCCAAAGGAGGGATCAATGAAGCGTGCCGCATAGGTGTAGAAACCACCTGAAACGGGATACATAACGGCGAGTTCACCAAGGGCGTAGACTGTAAGCAAAAGAATTGAGTGAGATCAGTTCGTACCGTGGAAGTTTGTTGTCAAGTTAGATAGCTTACCAACGTTGAAAACCATGATCCCAATGAGGAGGAAGTCGATGAACAAGGTCCCGGGTCCCTACTCGAATCAGTATCAACGACAAGAGCATATCTCAGCCTCGGCCGTGTCTCTTCACTTACACCTTTGGCCAAGGCGGAGCCGGAACCAACGAAGAATCCAGCACCGATAGAGCCTCCAATGGCAACCATCTGTAGGTGCCTCGGCTTCATCTTCCGATCGAGTTCGACCACCCCCAGCCCGTAATGCTTCCTCTGGAAGGATCGCGCGTTCAGTCCAGTGCGTGTCATGAAGCTCTCCTGCTCGCATCCTTCTTCATTGCCGGCCAGGACCCCGTTTCTGCTGAAGGGGGCTCCATCATCGGTGACAGCAGGGTTCTGAGTCACCCCCTTCTCGCCATCGACGGTGACATTGTCGGGTGCCTTTTCGATAGCCATGTTGAGATGCCGTTGCCTCGGTCGAATCCAACAGAGAGGGACGGAAGATGGATGGCGTCTGGCGTCTGCTTCTTCCCCCGGGAACTTGAGCTGCAAAACTGGAGGAAGAAGAGAAAAGATTTGACTGAATGGGGCCACTAATATACTCTCTCTGGACGGCCCCATTGAAGGTAGGGCCGAACGCTACGAGGCCCACACATGGTCTCTCACACTTGATGAACTCCACGATCGGGAGATGACTTTCCATACTGTCCCCGGATAAGCACAGGAGACTTTTACGTAAATCTCCACGGGGAAGTGTCAAGTCAGGGAAACCTCTGCTTCAGCGTTTTGAATCTCCAGGTTGTCTCCATCTCCATCTCATCTGTGGAGACGTTGGTTCCATGATGGACGTGGGTCTTTCTCCAAAGAAAAATTCGGAGCTTCAGCCGACGGAATCCGCTTTCTCCACACGAAGCTGATGAACAGCAGGGAATCATGCCTTCAGTTCATCAGGGGGCACGTAAGTAATCAAAGCGCTGTGATAGGACCCAAACAACCGTCACTCTTTAGCTTCGTCAGCCGGCGTCTTGACAGCAGCGACTTGAGACTTCTTATAACCACCCCTGCGCCAAGCGTTCTGACCGTGTTGCCGCATTGCGGCTCTCGTTCTTGCTCAAGCAACATAAATCCAGCTGCGTGGAGGGTCAACTTCATGAGGGGTTCATGCGGAGTAACACTGAGCCTCAGATGCTCCAACTTGCCATCATACACCCGCGTTTACAAATTAATGCGAAATGAAGAAACACTGGGCGCTGACTGTGTTTTTCAGAACTCTGCGTTGTTGATACAAAAAGAACGCCAACCTGCCCAGCGATATTGGGTGATTATTAGGGATGGAGAATTGATCCAGAGATAGTGGCATCAAAGTATCCATACGAGCATGATAACATCTTGACAGAGATATAAGAGTTCAAATTATTCAATTCCTTCCGTTCTTATTTTGATACGTTCCGCTCGTTGTTCTTGAGGTTTGGCTATTGAGATATCAAACAGTCGCTTTGGGGCGTTCCTGGGCAGCCTTCTTCATTCATGAAGCAACCTTTCAGACAGCTCCCAGTCCAGCTGGGCAGCGAATCCAGAAGAACACTCGCTCACAGTTCTAGACAAACTTTCGCCTTCCTCCTCCTGTTGCGTCTCTTGCATAAGCTCATCTTGTTCGGGCTCCCCTTTTATAGGCTCGTCTTTTCTGCCATTGAATTTATCGCCCTTGTTCGTTTCGGCTTTGTTCTCGGGAAACGAGATGTGAGGGATAGGGACTCCTGCGGTCTTGGGAGTGGGCATATACTGGAGCATCCCACGCATCTCCAAACTATACCAGTCGTTCGCAACATCACAGAGGCTGCAAGCCTCATTCGGGCCAGTCGTGTAGTCTTTGAGCACAGGTCTCTTCAGGGAAAGGGAACCTTCATCGTAATCCAAACCTTCCTTGACAGCTAGCTCGATACATCTCAAATGGTATCGTTGCTCGGCTCTGATGTATTCCGCGATCTTTTCCAAGTCAATCTGGCCCCTGTGTTGAAACCACTCGCGGAACATAAGTCCCCAGCTGGCCCAAGCCTGGGGGTTGTCCCTGTTCTGGGATCCCTCCAAGAAGAAGTGATCTGGTAGTAGAAGCGGGAGGTCGATCATAGTTTCGAAACAGGCGAGATGATAGAAGCATTGCTTTTCGTTGATCACGAGCTGAATTTGGTACCCGTCCGTGATCTCACGTGGGCTCTTTCGCCATATGTGGCCGATGACCTGGTTTGACTCATGTCGTGTCTCCCATTGAAGTTTCGTGAGACAGTCATTACCTGCTCGACACACGGCCCATCGATTGCGAATTGGTGTGGGCTGCAAGGTTACCCTGTGAAACATTATGTCGAATTTCCTTCCTTTTCCGTTCTTGAGGGCCTCTAAGATATCATTGGCATCTTCCTTCAATCTGCCTTGAGATCCGAAGCCATGGCGCCACTTCTCCTCTTCGTCCTTCAGCCCTTTTGCCCCATCGTGGTTAGCACTCCATGGACAGTATCGACGCTTCTGCATGCGTGGGCTGGTTTGGGGCGTTGGTGCCCCTGGTTCTGTAGAAGTCTTCGAAGCTGCAACACGTGTATCGTGACCCGGATCCGTGTCATTGAGAGCATTCCCATGTTTATGAAGTAACCCTGGATGGATGTGACACTGGCAGGTAGATTCGGACGGCTTGGAGGATCGATATTGGTTATTCATTGTTCTTGAATCGATGCTTTCCTTTGGTTTGAGATGCGACGAGATGGATGTGTTTGAAGTAGAGAAACTGTTCTCCCCCATCCCAAGGAACAGGGGGTGAGGATGCAAGCAGTATTTTCCATGTCACCTGCTGCCCTTGGCGACAATCAATGGAAAGATCGCATGGTTGGTCATACCTGCCGATGATTGATAGGCTGTGGAAGAGAACAAGATTGATCATGGGTTTCGAGGTTCAACACTGAGATATATGGTTGATTGATCTGTCATTTTTCTATAGTACGTAAGGGTTTCATCCGAGGAGAGGACCTGGCAATGAGGCTCCCTCCAACTAAGTGTCAACCTTATCTCGTCAGACCTTTAGAGCGCTGTTAAGTACAACAAGGAAAGCCGCTGGGTGCATCCTCTTACTGCAACTTATAGAATCTATCCAGGCTGGAAAGGATGATTAGGATTCAAAAACCAGCATAGTGTAGATATCTGCACATATCAATAAACTGAAACTTGGTATCCGTACTTTACGGAATACTTGGGCCTGGGCGTTATCTTAGGGCCGGCCCATTTCCTCTTGTACGCCAGCGCCACGGTGCAGGGGTTTACCGATTCAGAAAAAGGCGGTGCAGTATAAGGGCCAAAGGCATGAGGCTCTCCTCTCTCTCTCCTCCAAAGCGCACCGCTGAGCCGGGCTTGTTTCCACATCGGACGCCTAGCAATGCAGTTTCCGGTATCTCGGCAATCGCTCAGCCCTAAATGGCGCTATCCAACCTGTTGGCTCCGAGCCGAGGCCAGACTATTGAGATCCAGACCCTGAGAATGTCATCAGCGGACATGACCTTGACGCAAACAGCAGCAGCGCCCTGGAAAAGGGAACATCGGAAACTGTCTGGTTCATTGCCAGTTGATCTGGATTTTTGACCATTGGCCAGTGACCATTGGCCATGCTGGACCAGTGTTTCTCAATTGCCCGAGACACTCAAAATGTAAAGATGACTCTCCATATGCAGAAGAAACGCCGTGTTTTCCGACGTTACATGTCACGGTTTTACGTGGCGTCGCACTTGCACCCCATAGCTTGGTGACGGGCTGTTGAGGCGCCAGCTGCATCGCTCAATTGGGATCGCGTCCAGTGTCTTAATGGACTACCGAAAGCCTTAGTCAATTAGACAGGGCCTTGGTCAATTAGACAGGGGCAACTCCTAATCGTTGTTCACCATGTGCAGGAGACCCTGAGGCACAGACTCGATATATTTCATCATGGCAGCATCCCCCCAAGTAGAGTGAGGCTTCAACCGTCCAACTCGGCCTTACACTCGCTACTACATTCTTTTGCCTGTACCGTCTTTTACGATGCGTTCTGTTGTCGCTTTGGCAGCCTTGGCCCTCTCTGGTGCCTTCGATCTCGCTGGGGCGGGACCTTGCAAGCCCAGCTCTCCCACGTCGACGACCACGCTGGGCACCTCCGTTACGGAAACGGCTACTGGTACTGATACTACAGGCACTGGTTCTGTCACTGCTGGGTCTGTCACTGCTGGGTCTGTCACTGCTGGGTCTGTCGCTGCTGGCACCGATACTACTGGTACTGGTACTACTGAGCAGCCTACCGAGGCTGTACAGCCAGGCGATGTCATCAAGAACGAGTGCGTAAACGGTGGCTTTACCCAAAGAGATCCCAACGATCCCACCAAGATCGTCGGCTTCACCACAGAAGGCCAGGTTTCTATCAGTAATAGGGGCGGATTCACTGGCGATGGCAGCAACGACCCATCCTGCGCCGAAATAAGTGTCAGCTCTGTTGGTCCTACCAAGCGCAAGCGAGCCATTGGAGCCACCGCTCGCCTCGAGCAGGCCCTGTCTGACTTGAACACCCGGACGCAATACACTGTCCGCTTCTTCTACTTCTTGGTCACCGCCCCCCAGGAGAGGACCACCTGCATGCTCCAGGCCTACATTGGCTCTCAGCAGTTCTTCACCACCTTCATCTACACCACGGGCGCCTCCGCTATGTATCAGCAAGTTCTGGTTTCGACCAGCGTTCCGGCATCCCAGGCCTTCTTGTCTATCCGCACCTCTTGCAGCAGTGGCGGCTTCTCTACGCTCTTCGTCGACTCCATCTTCATGTCCAACCAGGTCACTCCCCAGAACATCAACAACTTCAGGCTCGATTTCGGTGACGGTGATATCCGCCAGCCCACCACCGCCATGCCCGCGCCGCAGACCACAACCGAGGACAACCAAGGCACGTCTACCCAGGAGAACGCTGGCGAGACCACCACCTCGCAGCCAGCGGGTGAGACGTCGGCGGCTGACAACGCCGGCCAAACTACCACTGAAGACTTCACCAGCACCCGTTCCGGCTTCATCACAACGACAACTGCGCCATCCGGAACCACCACCACCGCGGATCAGACAACCATTGCCGAGTCCTCTTTGCCTGAGTGTACTCTTGCCATGTCTGACGGATGCTCTTTCATCGGCGGAGGAAACGAACAATGCTTCCGAGATGGCAGGCAGCCAGACGCCTTCTTTATTGACGAGGGAGAATTCCCTTCACATCGCTGCGAGGCCATCTGCGGCCAGCTCGGCGATCGCTGCAAGTCTTCGGCGTATGATTCCGACGCCGGGCGCTGCCGATTCTCGCCTCACTCCATCCATGACAAGACCTTTGGTACTGGAAATAGTCCCAGCCTCGCCTGGAATGACCAAGCATGCTTCAAGTGCTTCTGCCACGACGCGGACCGCGATCAATACTTCAAGACGATCTCTCAGACTGCGGCGCCGACAACTACCGCAGCGACGACAACAGCAACGAGCGACGCAACGACCACGACAGAGTCAGCTTCTGCCTCGGAAACCAGCTGCTCTAGTGCCGATCGCGTTGAGAACGGCGGCTTCGAGTCTGAGAGCCAAAATGACGGCTGGTTGTTCAAGGGACAGTCGCGAGTCATAAATGATGACCTGGGACCAACCCACTCGGGAGACCGCGCTGCGTAAGTTTCACCCCCCTCGTACATGAATGTTTCCTGAACCTATGCTGACCATATCTAGCTTCCTCCGCTGGCCCAGCCCCAACACCAAGGCTGGCTTCTCTCAGACCATTGGTGGTCTGGAGGCTGGCGCCACATATACCCTTGGGTACTGGCACCGCGTGGCCCAGGGCAACAAGCTCCCCTTCTATGAATGCGACATTCTCGTTCGCTTCGACAGTAAGAACTTTGATGACTTCGACCCCTTCTACGACAATGGTTCAGACTACCACAGTCGCTCCAACATTGTTAGACCGAAAGGCACCACCGCGGAACTGTCCTTTGAACTGTCCTGCAAGAACAACCCGGATCCTTTCGTTATCATGATGGATGATGTTTACTTGACCAAGGTCTGCGAGGATTCGCAGAGTATTGAGTAATTGAAGGCAATCCATGCCCACTTCTTCTTGTAATTAACCCAGGTAGCTTGCCTTGGATCTGGCGGACAAGCTATCGTATAAGCCACTGGTACAAACCTTACAAAACCCTGTTTCCTTTTGCACCGCATACAAGGTCGTTCAAGTTCAATCAGCATCGTGCAGATGTCGTTAGAGAATCCCATCGTCTGATATTGCGACGCGTAAGCACGCGGCTTAGGAAGGATTGCCCTGCGCTTTACTGAGTACGAGGCAGTTGACTCAAGTTCCTACTCGTATCCCGAAAAAGCTTACTATAGTTTCATCAGCCCAGTAAGCTGGTCAAATCGGGAGGAAGAGTTTCTGATAAAACGGTTGGCACAGGACGATTGGCGAGTACTCCTGAATTTGGACCTCTGGGCTGATAACAACGTTACATGGACTAGTTCTAGTTCACATTACGACCGACCCACGAGCAACGAATGACTGATATCCTCCGTGCCAAGCCGGCATAATTCTCCGTATAGTATAGGGTGCAGACCCCTGTTGGACGATGGAGCCAACTAGTAACCTCGAGACCCGCTTGCTTTGGCAACGAAGCCAACCATCAACCCTGGGATCTCGTTCGCCTGAGCTCTTTAACAAAAACACATCCGGTACACGAGAGAGCCCTGTGCGGCTATAAGGTTTGACCTGAACTTTACTGCGGTTTCGTCCAAACGAAGTCGGCTGTGAACTGCTTGCCGAGCGAATAGCAAACCCCTGTACATAGCGGAACTGATATGGCAGCTGTGTGTGTTGAGCTCGGCTTGGTCGGAAAGCGATGCCAACCCTTTAATATAAAGCTCGTCTCATGAGTGACTCCTATAAGTTGCCAATCGCCCCTTCAGAGTTGAAGTCTTCTGTAGAGGCAGCTAAGCAAGCAGTTGGTTCGTCTTTGGTAGCGTTGAAAACCGGAACTATGCGCTTCCTCAAAGCCGAAACGGCGGTTCTCGCCTTGGGTAAGTGACCCCCTTATTGTCCAAGTGACCTTGTTGTCCAAGTGATCTGCAGGCTAACACAAGGCTCCCAGCCCTGTTCGACTCCTGCTCCGCCCTCAAGGCAACTATCCTGGCAGACACCAACCGTGACGGCAAGGTCGATGTCAAGGGTGACACCGACATCAAAGCCAAGGCCCAGTGGACACCCGAGAGGGGCGCTCTGTTCCTTGCCAACATTGGCGATACCGACCGCCGATGCACCAAGAACCTCCCCAACAGCCTGGAGGTTCCGCTTGCCAAGGGAGAGAACTATCTCGACGAGTGCAACGACGCGACCGGCAACGTCCAGCGCAACCCCAAGTATCTCGCACCCCTTCGCACGCTGCCCTTCATCAAGCTCAGCGCCTCTGCTACGGGCACGGTCCGTGTCGCAGATAAAGTGGCCGCCGAGAAAGTGCGTGTCTTTGTCAAAGAGGGCAAGAAATGGACGTATGTGGCCGCAGACCACAAGTTCACCTCTGAGCAGCTCAAACGCGGCCTTGAACTGGGCATTGACGCTCGAGATGTCCGTCGACCCAACGGCTGGAACGGAAAAGCCAATGTCCATTTCACTGTCTCGGACGGCGCAACGACGGCGAGCGATTCAGTCGCCTTCCGTGTTGCTCCCGTCATGACGCACCACCACGCACAGCTCGCCGAGAGAGTCTTGAGCACTGCTGATCACCTGAACGGCTCGCAGGCCACGTTTGTCTCTAACCTCGAGCGCAATGTTGCAGACGCAGGAATCAGCGAGCCCGTCTTCCTGTTCCAGAACCAGGACATCTGGACCCAAGACTACTTGGAGCCAGGCTACACAAGCATCCCCGGGCCCGACGGGCCCATCGTGCTTCGAGTCATGATCCGATCTACCCAGAGTTTCCGTCGAGCGGGCCGAGATGCCTACATCCTCAGGAACGATAAAGTTGGCGCAGTGCAGTACCAAGGGGCCGGTGAGACCATCGACTCTACTGGCAACTTAGAGACTATTCCCCCTTATACGCACAACGGGAAGAGCTATCCCGCGGGTCGAATCATCCAGGGCCAGTGGAATGGAGTCAAGCCCCTTATCTTTGAGTTTCTGAAGGCCCAGGAGGTCCAGGATCCCTTAGCCCTCGACACGGCTTGGCTGACAGTCGGCCACGTCGACGAGTTTCTTCAATTCCTCCCCGCTCGCAACAAACGCGGATGGATTCTGCTGGCTGATAATCCTCTCGCCGGCCTTGCGATGCTCAAGAAAGCATCCGCAGATGGCCATGGCCGCACAAAGGCTCTCTCCAGGCCACGTCTCGCCGGCGATGATGCCGCATCATGTCTCTCCAACCAAACCATCGACCAAGTGCTGAAGCTGCAGGGCTTTGAGACCATCAACAAGAATGCCGCCAAGCGCATCGCGGGTAATCTTGAGATCCTCAAGCGCGAGACAGGCATCACCGACGCTGACATCTTGCACGTCCCCGCAACCTTTTACTACGGCATTCGCGATGGCTGGGCATGCGACCCTGACA
This sequence comes from Fusarium buxicola, assembly GCA_014899095.1. Classification (NCBI taxonomy): domain Eukaryota; kingdom Fungi; phylum Ascomycota; class Sordariomycetes; order Hypocreales; family Nectriaceae; genus Fusarium; species Fusarium buxicola. The sequence goes on from JAAVUK010000553.1 coordinate 29,534, forward strand.
ACGCACCCAAGCCTGCCAAGCTTACCTCTACGGAGCCCATCTCTGGCGGACCAGCCTCCAAGGCCAAGTCCATCGTCGAGGCAGCCCAGCCCCCCAAGACGTCGAAACTCGGACGACGCCAGAGCGCTGCCGACAAGGTGAACCGTCAGGAGCAGGTTGTGGCTTTCTACCCAGGCACAATCAACGGCCTCGTCTTGACCGACTCGTTAGTCCTGGCCCCCAACCCATGGGGTCCAGTCATTAACGGTCAAGATATCTTTGCCAAGGCCGTTAAGGAGGTCTACGCAAAGGCCAGCTACAACGTGACGTTCCAGGACGACTGGTTTTCTCACCATGTGGGCCAGGGTGAAATTCACTGCGGCACCAACACTTGGCGAAAGACGGATTCGAAGTGGTGGTAGTCTAGAAAAGGGTATTGAGAGGTTTTCGTGTTACTATACAAGGATCAATCCTCTCGAGAGTATGGGTTGATAAATGAGGAGCATCACATACTGTCAGTCATCTCATATGTATCGAATTCTTGTTTCTAGCTTTGCATCCATCAGTTGGATAGGTCTAGTGCTACTTATAGTTATCTCGTATACGTCTAATTCTTATTCTCAGCTTAGTATTGACTGGTTAGGGTAGAAGTAGGCTTGGGTATCCATTGTCAGTAGGTAGCCCTACCAGTGTGTTCCTAAGATTGCGTAATACAGGTAGGTAATGGTTGAGTGCATAAACGTGGATGAGCTCGCCTCAACCAGGCCATGATCAAATCACGTCCGTCTACATGTGGAGCGACTACAGCAACTACACCATTGGTTTGAGCCTTCAGTTGCAGCAGCATGATGCATCAGCCCATGAGCGACTTAGTAACACAAACGCTCAAGGAAAAGAACGCCTTTGAAACTAATCAAGTTCTCTGCTAGATCCCAAGACATCTATCGTACAGGCCCATTACTCCCAGATTTTTGTAAATGGCAGTTTGTACAAGGGTATAGGTCATCATCTCATCCATCCTAATTAACAATATCCCTTCGCAGACAGCCCTCAAGGCTTCGATGCCCTTGTATGCTCTTCATAAAACTCCAGCGTCAACGCTGCCAAAAAGCCGGGAATGCACCCCTTCTCTCTCACCCAGAACCCAATCTGGTCGCTGATCCTCCTTGCAAACGCGCTTCGTGGCCCGCCGCCAACCTTCATCGTCCCCCGCTCGCCATCAAAGACAATCGAATTCTCGTTTTCGTCCGTCTGCGATGGGTAGAATGTGCTCTCGACACGCATCTTTCCGTTGGGGATGAAGGTGACGGTCCAGCCCAGAGTGGAGAAGATGGCTTCTTTGAACTCCTGTGACTTGGAGCCCCAGACTTCCTTGAGACGACGGGATGACTTTTGGGCCGAGGCGGTTTCGGCCTTGGCAGCCGCAATCTCGCGCTCCATGGTTGCGAGAACAGATGTGGGAATCATGGGGATAGGGGAGTTGCCGCTATTGGACTGAAGGGTCGCTAGCAGATCGTGGTTCTCCTTCTGCAGTGCGTCGAGAGTAGACCGCTTGATCGCCTCGTAGTCCGATGTCGGGTTGGACTTGAGAGAGAGAACGCGAGTTTGCGTCCGCTGCTTGGCAGCTTTGAGCTGCTCGCGGTTGGTGGACAGGTCCTTCTCCAGCAAAGCGACCTTGGTTTGAAGGCTGGTCAGCTCCTCCTGGAGCTTGCGGTTCTTTCTCGTGAGCTGCCCAAGCTGTTCATGCGTGTCGTCGTCGTCCGCCCGTTGGCGCTTGCTGCCTGTTACTGGCTGCGGCGTGCCTGTGGCCGAAGGTTCCATAGACGACAGTTCGGTGTGCAGGCTCTGAACCTCTGACTTGTATTTATCGACAAGGTCCTCGAGTTCTTGAACTCTTTGAGCGCGGGCGTCATCGAACTGCTCAGGCTGCATTGTTTCGTCCTCAGTGTCAAAGGTCTTGAGCTGCGCGCGAAGGTATTCCACCTCCTTGACGGCCAGGGCGCGTTGTCGGTCAAGACGCATCCGAGCCTTGTCAGCATTGGCCGCGTTTGCGGATGTCCTTGCGGTCTCAACTTCGCTCTTGAGCTGGGCCTTCTCATTTTGGAGAGTCTGAACGGTGTTTTGCGCCGCCGCCATCTCAGCCTGAAGAGCGCCCAACTGGTCCACGTAAGACGCCGTGGTCAACCGTTCTTGAACCAGTGCCCTCGCTACAGCCTCTGGAGAGTCAAACTCAGAGTCGTTAGTCTCGGCAGCGTTTTTCAAGTATGATGACCAGGCCAACCGCTCGTCCTCGAGTCTCTGTCGTTGTATGCGCGCCTCAGCGAGCTCAACTTCAACCATTTCCGCTGCCTCGAGTCTGCGCTGAAGGGTTCGCTTCTCCTCCTCAACAACTTCAACCGCCCTGCTTAACGCTCGCAGGTGTTTCAGCTCGGACAGCTGATCGCGGTTGGTCGATTCGAGGGTGCGGATATGCTGAACTTGTTCCGACAACTCTCTTCTGATAATCTCCATCGTCTCGGCATCTCCACTGTGAGCTTTCAGTCGCAGCACGTCGGCTTCAAGGTTTGCGATATGTGCGTCCTTTTCCGCCAGCTGAGCCTGCGTTTGCTGCAGGATACTCTCTCGCTGGTCGCTTTCCTGCTCGAATTCTTGTAGTGATTTCTGCGAGGCAGCGATCTGCATCTCCAAGTCGGTTATCTTTCGATCGGCGATGCGCGCGGCATCCTGCTTGGCGGTGGACAGATCCTCCAACTGTTCCTGCAGAAGGAGGGCTTCGTCCTCGGCCGCGCGGGCTTTACGCTCCAAAGACTTCTTGTCCTGCTCGACCGACTCTTTCAGGTCGTCAAGCTCTTTTCGGATCGCCTCGGTTTGGCTCGCTGCTTTCTCGCGCTCAGCCTCGGCGGCCTGACGCTGTTGAGCTTCATCTTGTTCTCGCCGCCGCGATTGCTCGAGCTTGCTATTGTGTTGCGAAAGGGAAATCTCCTTCTCCTGCTCACTCGTCTGCATGCGGTATTGAATAGTTCCAATCTCAGCCTTCAGGGCTTCGATCTCCTTTCGGTACTTTTCGTATTCGTCCGCATCGGGGGGGGCCATGTTTTCCTTAGAACTTTCGCGGGAACCCGGGCGGACAGACTCAGCGACGTGATCCTGTCGGGACGAGGGACGAGGAGGGTTTGATTCGCCGGTGAAGAAATTGTAGGTAGGTTGGGTGCTCGCGCGGAATGATGATATCTAGAGCGGCGATCTATTGTTAGAACCCGTTGATGATGCTCTGCAAAGCTACCCTAGTGTTTGTTTTGTTTGGAATGTTGACTTACCCTGGACTGCCGCAGCGAAGTTTGCGGTCGTTCGATAGCGGAAGTGCTAACTCGAAATCTGTTTGATGCTGAGCTCCGACGGCTTCCAGAGCCTTCGCCCTCATGGGGCGTGTGAGCGCGCATTCTCGTGGCGTTTGGGGAGTTCGTGTCTGTTGAGAGGAGAGTCGCGATCCCTGAATCTCTTTGTTTGCGATCACCACAGCAGCTGAGTGGGTCACGTGACTGGACGTCGCTCAGGGTTTGGCCAACACAGAAGCATGTACAGAATGAGGAATGGGAAAGGACTGAGTAAATGCGAGAGAAGGACTTAAAGACGATGTGGCAGGTAGGTTGGAGAGGAGAGCTTCTTAGGCTGTGGTGCCCTGACAAGAGCTTCGCCATCACCCAGGACTCAACTTTAGGTTATCTTGAAGTTTAGCTACCTTAGGGTAAGATTTGTGTTCCTGACTATCGTAGCTAGGTCTCTCATGTCGACAGTAATTGGAAGAAAATAGGCAGTTTAAGGAATCATTGGAACATACTGAAGTGTTTCGAACTACCTTACTTTAGACTTTTCCATTGTTTCAGACGTCTGGACGTTTAAGTGTCAACGTTGCTGCAGTGAATATACCGGCGTGAGTGTCAGCATGAGCTCTGTAATCCCCAGTCTCCCACGTTGTTGTTCAAGCATTAAGTTGCTTCAACCACGTGGACGACGCTCACCCCAAATGCCCCTAAACCTCATCGACACAACTGAAACTGCCTAACTTAAGTTAGCAATCACCTCTTCCCCCTTTTCAATCATCAATGACGCACCTGGTTGACGTTATTCTCACCCCGATATGCCAAGGCGATATCGCTCAAGTGACGTAGCATTCATCATCCCGCCCGGGCTCGCTCCCGTTCAGGCCAGAAGCGATACGTACCTGACGGGAGGGGGACCCTTGGCCTGTCCCGCAGCCGAGAAGGTACGTGATTGGCCAGCCCGCCATGCGCTCCTCGAAGCCTTGTGACCCACCCTGTCGGCATTGGGAGGGACTGTCTTCTGCTTGCCTTGCCTTTGGCTGCCTTTGGCATTGAGCTCCGATCCAACAGAAAAAGCTTCCAAAAGCCGATCTCGTCAGCGCGACGATCTTTGCGATCCATCCCCATCCCGCTTACAAAAGGAAAGCTCCACTGACGTCTGCTTGTGCTACGTATTGCCATTGGAGGAGGCCCTTGCTCCGGATGGAGTATGCGACCAGGTAGTCTCAACGCCGCCGCAGCTTGAGCTGCCCTCAATCTTTCTCGAATTCGAATTCATCTCCCACAATCATCATACTTGACGACTTCAGCTGTTGCTACACCAACTCGCATCACCAACAATGGCCTCAATTGGCCTCAGGGTGAGCTCCACTCCATCAATGCCCCTCAACAACCTCCCAACTCTCCCTCTAACAGCTTCCTTAGTCCTCCGTGACCACGCGAGTTATATCCCTTCGAACCTCGTACGCTCGTCCACCCCCGCCCTGCTTACGACAGCTCTCTTCGACACTATACAACTCCTCGCCCTCGTTGTTACGATGGTCGTCCGACTCAACGAAGCACCCCAGCAGCGCCAGCGACTCCGGGAGTTCCGCAACCTCGGCGTCGACGTCCGACTCGTCAATCTCAAGCAGCGCATCCTCGAACCCCAAGTCGAGCAAGATCAATGTCTTCAGCAGCGACTGGGAAGACCTCGACACATCCATACAGTCCTTCGACGACCTGCCACATCGTCTCTTCGGCGCGAACCAGCACATGATCATTAACTATGAGCTGAAGGAAGCTCTGCGCCTCATGCTGCGCCAATTCAACGCCCCCATCGTTTACTGCTTCGCATACGGCTCTGGCGTCTTCCCTCAAGAATCTTCCAAGCCCAACATCTCCGAGGTCGACTTCCGCGCTGTGCACCCGAACCCGCCTGAAGCACTTGTCAAGTCGCAGAAGGGCTCCCCCAAGATGATTGACTTTATCTTTGGAGTGACACACACTGAGCATTGGCATTCGATCAATATGAAGCAGCATCGCCATCATTACTCCGGTATCGCGTCTCTGGGCTCTGGCGTCGTCTCGCGCGTGCAGAACTGGGGCGCTGGCGTCTACTTTAATCCTTACATCGAGATGAACGGAATGCTCATCAAGTACGGCGTCACAAGCATCGACAACCTCGTCACCGACCTCTCCTCCTGGGAAAGCCTCTACCTCGCCGGTCGTCTCCAAAAACCCGTCAAGATCCTTCGTGACCACCCCCGTGTTCGCTTCGCGAACCAGCACAACCTCATCGCCGCTGTCCGAACCGCCCTGCTACTCCTGCCCCCCGACTTCACAGAGGCCCAACTCTATAGCACCATCGCCGGCCTCAGCTATCTCGGCGACCCGCGCATGGCTCTCCCCACCGAGAACAAGAGCAAGGTCGCAAACATTGTCGACAACAACATCGTTCACTTCCGCCGCCTCTACGCCCCTCTCATCAAGACCCTCCCCAACGTCGACTTCTCAGGACCTTGTCGCATCGACGACCAAGACTGGATCCTCAATCCTGAAGCCAACAACAACCTGCAACAGGATATGGATCCCGTCCGTCGCGGCAACATGGTGCGGCGTCTCCCCCAGACATTCCGCTCCCGCCTCTACTTCCAGTACCAGAAGCAGTTTGGCATTCCCCGCGGCGAGTTCAACGAGCTCATGAAAGCCACATCCGATGAAGAAGGCGCCTCAGTTCAGCGCATGCAAGGCGGTGACTTTGAGCGACGCATCGCCGCCGATGACCCCCAGCACCTGCGCGAGACGGTACGCACTGTCGTCAAGCACACAGTCAACTGGCCGAGCACATCGCAGAGCATCAAAGGCCTTTTGATGGGCGGCGTCTCGCGGACGTGGCGGTATTTGGGCGAGAAGATTTCCAAGTGGAAGAAGGGGCAGGAGAGCAAGAATAAGACTGAGGAGAGCGCCGAGAAGTCTGAGTAGATGAGGTCCCATGAACCTGCATTGCTCATGCTCATTCACTCCGCCCAAGGCTTGTTGCGAGAAGGATGCCACCAGCCATCATGCTTAAAACTGTACATACCACCAGCACATCGACAGCAAGCCCTTCAAAGGGGGGCTTCACATTCCATTTGTATCTCACACCATTATATTTACCACCCTTGCACCAGAGAAGCGAAGGAGGGGGAGCGCAGTAGCCACAGCGGCGTCGTTTTGGAGTATTAGGACGGGAGTGTTATAGGCAGGGTTCAAAAGGAATAGTATAGAAGTAGCGAAAAAGAAATATCAACAGGTACCTTCGACACAAAACTGATTTGAGAGTTCCTATGCCAAGATATAGACATAATGTTTTAGTCGTACAAGACTGGATACATACATAACTTCCACAAGCAACCCCCTTTCTGAGTTCCTGGCTGTCATTCCAATCAATCCACCCAATTGACACCAGGAAACGGAGGAAACAAACATACAAAGAAAAAAGGAGTGAAAAGAAACCCAAGAACGGGCGTTATCCTCCATCACGCTCGCTATTCAATGCGCCGCCTAGGAACATAATCAATCGTCCCTTGGCTTCTATCCATGCACGTGAAAATCACACCTCGATATTCGCCCGGTCGTGGTCATCGGCCATGTATCGCCAGAAGCTCACCGACTCTCGTATTTACCGCTGACGAGCTTCCTCGCCATTGGCACATCTACCCACTTCTGTTCCGTGCTTGCGCTATCGTCGGCGAATGGATCATCCTCAGAGAGCTCCTTCGCTTTGCCCTTGCCCTCGTCGAGTCTAGAAATAGAAATGCCACTTCCCACGATTTCGTCGCCCGAAGCGCTGTACTCCCATCTAGCCTCGACGTGTCCCGATTTGGGCTCGGCACCCTCGGCGCCGATGATGCGGCACACAATCTTATGGGCCTCGTTGGTGAGGGTCACGTCGCCTAGTCGCCAGTACACCAAGTGTTTGTCCTTGAGATGCGTGCCCACAGGCTTCGTCTGAGCGCCACTCGACCGACCCTCGTATGTCGCCACGATGACCACGTTGTGCAACGTTACAGGCGCGGAGAACTTTGACGATGGGTTGAGCTGGTATTGCAGCAGCAACCCAAGCCTGTCTCCTTGAGGCTTCCAGGCGAGCTTCAGAAGCAGGGGCGCATGCTGACTGAGCGAGGGGCTTCCGGAATCCTCAGCAAATACCCGATACGAAAATGCAGTGGCAGTCTTGGTGAGATGGGAGACATCGAGAGAGAACTGATCGTGCTGATCAGGCGACGAGTTTTGCACAAATATACGATTTGGCCCAATGCGCTCGAGAGCCGAGAAGTTGTTAATGCGGATGGTTTCAAAACCTGCTTCATGTTAATGGATGTGCTTCGACAAACTCAAGATATAACTTACTTTTTGCATCGCCTGAGTCACTGGGATTATTGACAAATGCGACCTCCCCTGTGATAGATGCAGACTTGACAGCGTTGTCTTCAAAGACAGCCGAGATAGTCTCAATGATGGATGAGTTCAGACCAGGGCTGGACATATCAGGGTGCTTGGGATGGGCAAGACTTCCTAATGAGTTGCCCGATCGGATAGACTGTGTATCTGAAGTACCGGCAATGCTGGCCTCGGATGCTAGAGCTGCGACGGCGCTGGGTTTTGAGAAAGACGAAGGCATTGATGGCGACACTGACAGTCCGCCGAAAGAGGAATCCGTACCGCTCTCGGGCAGGTTGGGCGGTGGAACGTATACAGTATGCCGCACATCACGACGACCTCTTACGGTACCCATGCGACGAGTGGCCGGTCCGGCCTTGAGGGTGTTGGCAACGCTAGACAGCGCAGCCAGCTTAGCCTGGGGGTCCTCGTCCTCGACGGGTGTCTGCTGGATGTTGACCTTCAACAGCTGCTCAGGATCTTCGCCGGCTTCCTTCTGAGCTTCCCTTTGAGCTTCAGAGATAGGGTCGTTCATCGGGGGCGGAACAGTGAAACCCTCGGAATCCTTTGTAGCGGTAGTTTCGATTGGCGCAGGGGCTGGTGGTTGGTCCTCTAGCTTGTGTGACGGAGGAGGACCTGGAGGTGGCTGAACATCTGACAGATCGGGCTCATGATGGCCGTTGACGGTGCCTGCAGCCATTTGTGGAATCGGGCTGTCTAGAAGATCGTCGTTGTGCGTCACGCCGTTCGTGTTCTCGTGCGTCGTAGGCTCGGGCCTAGGCGATTGGCTCTCGGCATTGGGTAGCTTTGGCACGTCAGGGGTTTCTGCTAGGGAGGATAGTCGATGGTGCTCCTGTAGGTTGGTAGAAGACCCCCTTGGCGAAGGGCCGCGATCGTGCTGACTGTGGCTAGTTCCCAACCTCCCGAAGGTGGGACCGCTCTTCTGAGGGGATAGCTGGCCGAAACCGGCATGCATGCTCTGTCGTCTTCGTCCACCGAACATGGTGCCGAGGCGGCGAAGTTTGCCTCCTTGAAGATGTTAACGAAGGTTTCATGATGCCAACCAATCGACTTACCTGGCCTGGGGTCTGGTTGAACCGAATTGTTCTCGCTCACATCGTCGTCAAAAGCGGAAGTCGAGGGGGGAGCGGGAACGGGAGCGAGAGCGGGCGGTGCGTGAACGTTTGGTGTCGGCGCATTGGTACTACCAGCAGTGCTCGGCGGGACCGGGGTCGAGGGCGTAGTGCCAGTAACAGACGACTGTTGCGTTGAGGTCCTTGTGGGGAGCCTTGCCCTGCCAGCGGTAGCCCTATGAACAAAGGATTGGACCTCTCTGTCGGTATCGATCTCGAGCATTAGGGCGAGGGTATCCATGGCATTCTCTTGGACGCGCTGGGCCTGGCCAGATTCGTGTGTCTGATACTGGGTGAGCAGATCACGCAGGTTGTTGACGCGGGACTCATCGAGGGCCTGGAGGGATTCGAAGATGAAGGGTGCCTGCGACTCCCACTGTCCGGTAGCGGCCTCAAGCCTGGATGAAGCCGCATCGACCTTGGAAGTATTGGCGCGCCCACCCTTCCTGGTGAGCTTGTCGGAGCGCTCTTGAGCTTCCTCCAGGTCCTTGGCCATGGTACCCAGGTTATTGGACATGGTGTTCATGTTCTGGAAGTCCTTGCGATTGTGGAAGTTACGCAGCGGATGCTCAATGTCTTTCTCGATGCGATCGGCAAGCTGGTGGTGGGAATGGGCGATGGTCTCAACCGAGTCGATGATTCGGTTCCATGGGGCCTGGAAGACGCTACGGCAACTGTGAGCAGGTTGCGAGTTGGGATAGTATGGGAAAGTAGTTAGACTTACCCTAGCTCGGACTGGGCATTGGGCGTCTTGAATTGAGCGAGCTTTCGCAGGCCCTGCACGTACTGTTCTTCGACGCGACGGCGCTCCTAAGTACAGGGTTAGCATACGGTCGTGAATGAAGGTTGACAAGAACGACTCCACGCCTTTGCGAAGGCATTGGCATCTATCTCAAGAGTCTGTCGTACCTGGAGCCAGTCGGCAACCTCGACATTGATGCGTGACATGCGCTTAATCCGATCTGTGAGGGTATGCACCGCCTGGCCGGGCTGGAGAACAGCCTATGTGTTGCGCAAAAGAGCGAGTCAGCAGAAGCTCGATGAAACGCTCAGTCGGGGCTGCAGCTATCGCGACTTGCGTTGCCGTGGTAGTGGAAGCAGACGGGGATTGCCTCACCAGCATGGCGGGATACTCGGCCCTTGCCATGTCTTCCATGGTGGACCGATTTGGCGACAGGCGCGCGGCGCAAACCGATACTAGAATTATATAGATGCGGGCGAAAGAGCAGAGATTAACTGTATGATAATTGTATGATTATTCGCCCGAGAAAAAGATGCGCATGTCGATGAGGTGAGTTAGAGGGGGTCGGTCGAGGTTCGGAGGTGACAGCCAAGGCGGAAGGTCGACGTTGGGGCAGGGAGCTTTGTTTGGTTCGGTGATGATGGGTCGGCCGGTTGGTCGATCGGCCGAAGAGCAAGCGCAGGAGGTGATCAAGGCGAAAGGGAGACCAGAATGGTCATGTCGCTTGTGCCAATGTCGATAGGAGGTTTCGGAGGAGTCGGATAGAGAGCTATTATGCCGCAAACATGGCAGACCTAAGATTGCAGGTGGTAGAAGAATCCTGAACGAAGAAGAAGACGCAAGGCAAATCAAAGCAAAGCAAAGCTCGACCAAGAACGAAGGACGAGGCGGCTGGGGCTGGGCTTTGATCCTCGGCTGGGACTGGACCGGGCTGGGATCCAAGGCGACGACGGTGGAGGACGGTGGAGCTAGAGGATTGGATGTTTGGTGGCTGGTTGCTTGGTTGAAGCTTTTTGGTTGGTCGGCTTCGAGAAGACGGGCAGAAGAACTGGAGGTCACGAGGACGGAAGCATGACCTCATAGTCTCGCTACCTATCTATGTACCAGCATACTACTGTAGGTACTCACTCTGTAGGTATGCTACACCACATAGAGTTCCTTCAACACCAATAAAGCAGCCTGGAAAGACCTTTTCTACGGATACGAGAAGTAAAGGCCACCTTAGAAGCTCCCCGATCTCAGATCCTTGCTCTGGCTCAGTCTTCGGCCTTGTTTCTGCTTGATGAATTGCGGGCCTGCGCAGCTCTTTTTAGTACATATCCGTACCTTCGTACGAGACACCCTGGCAAGGCCGATCGATCTTTGTCCCTTGCTCATCTGGGTATGATTTGATACTTTGAATGGTCAATTGCAAGGCGGAGAAATTGAGCGTTCTGCTTCGAAACCGAGAAAGCCAGCAGCCATTGACATGTGCTAGGTACCCAATTGAAGGCCGTCGACTCGTATACTCGATCCTGGAGACACAAGAACTCTGCGTGAGACCCTTCAACGACAACCATGGCGTCAGATCAGTTGCCTGAATGGAAAGCTGCACTCTCCATGTCTCGACGATACGAGACCATCAAGAAGATGTAAGTAGACCCCTGGCTCTACTCTATCCCAGTTCACTTGCTTACACATACCCAGCCAAGAATCGCTCGCCACAACTAGCATGACTGAGGCCATCGCCATAGAACAAGCTGCCTACCAGATAGCATCCACTCAGGTGCGCGGTGATGCAGCCTCTCGCGGCAGCCCAAAGCTCGGGAACCGCTGACAACGCCTAGGACGAGTACAACCTCGCCTGTCAGCCTATCTCTACTCCACCGCCCGAGCAAGGTGCCTTGCAATCTGGCGAGGAAGACGATTCTGGTCTTCGAATCGGCTCCTACCTAAGCTGCCACCCCATCGGAGACGGCGTCACTTCCGAAGTCTACCGCTCCGGCAACAAGGCTCTCAAGGTCATTGTGGCTTACCAAAATATCGAGCCGCACAATCCTCAACGTGAGGCTAAGATCCTCAAGTCTCTGCGTCCACCCTGCATCCCGTTGCTCGAAACCTTTCGCGATCAAGAGCAGCAATTTGTCCTCGTTTTTCCTTTCATGCCTTACACACTCGCCGATCTCCTCGATAAAGGCCCCCTGCCTTTACACTCTGTTCGCGCCATCTTTTTTGACACGCTCCAAGCCTTGAAGGACATCCACGCACAGGGAATCATACATCGAGACATAAAGCCGTCTGCCATTCTCCTATCTTCCCCCAACGGCCCAGCGTACCTCTCCGACTTTGGCACGGCATGGCATCCCGAGTTTTCCATCCAATCCGAGCCAGCTGACGACAAGATTCTCGACATCGGGACAGGACCTTACCGAGCAATAGAGGTGCTCTTTGGGAACAAGTCGTACGGCCCGGAAGTCGATATGTGGGGGCTAGGTGTCATGCTCTCAGAGGCCATTCGCAATCCGCCCACAACCTTCTTTGAGTCTCGCGCTGTTCATGAGGATGGTAACCAGCTGGGTCTTATTCTGAGTGTTTTCAAGACCATTGGCACGCCTACCGCGGAGACTTGGCCTGAAGCGAAAGAGTTTAAGATTTCGCCTTTTGAACTTTGGACTGTCTTTCCTTCTCGTCCATGGGACGTCGTTCTTCCGGACGTCGACCCCAATTTTAGACAGCTTGTGGCTTCGTTAGTACGGTATGATGGCCAGAGAGCCACAGCCGAGCAGGTCAGTTTCTATCACCTCAACTCTCGTGTTACTGAATTGACCTCTAGGGCAGGCCCTTAATCACAAGTCCCTCTCCACGGAACGTGAACGATGAACCTGGAAGCTGCAAATGCATTATCGACCATGCGTTAACCATACCAGAGCCACTACTGCACTTTGCGACATGATTCAGGAGCATTCATAAACACCTACCCCTTCAACTACTGAATCAAAGACCATGAAGCTGGTTCAACCCAGTATTCACTACCACCGCTTGACCATATAACACGTTTCGAGACTGACTTCTCCTCAAGCCTCACTCCAAATCCGACCTCATTCGATGCCTTACTCAGAAATCAAGCTCGCTCCAAGACCCAAACCCCAACAACAACCAGTCTGCAGAACAGACGCAATGTCCCAACCCCCAAACGACCCAAGCAAGTATCCCACTCCCTCAACCTCTGCACTTGCCCCAGTCTAACAGTCCAGCAGACAAGCGAAGCGCTCCCGTCGATACCCCAGGCCCAAAGTCTGGCGGCGGCGACACTGGCCACAAAGTCCTTCCTGCAAATGCAGTGGACCGGTTGAGGAACTGGGTGGGAGAAATTGACAAGGGTGGGGAGTCAGGATATGAAGGCGATGATGAGAAAAAAAAGAAGGCGAAGAAGGATAGTGGTGGAGGTGTCCCAGTGTAAGTGATGGGTATTGGTGCTGGAGAAAGTATTCATGACACGGAGAATCAGTTACTCTGAGATACCTACCAAGACGTGGTAGTTTGGCAATTAAATCTTTATTCAAGTCGCTTTTATTTTCTTTCTGCTCGTCTATCCTCGCCCCTTTTGATAACCCAGCACGCCCTATACTTCAGCCCTGGCGTCTCTTCGCCGTATCCGCGCCCAAATAGTCAATCGGATTTCTACACAATGGGCACGTATTCTGGTTACTGCTCTGGAACCACTTGTACAGACATGTCCGGTGGAACAGGTTCTTGCACGTCGTGCATCGCTTGTCCGGCATGCGCTTGTCCGTCGAAATGATGCTGTAGCAGATGGCGCACTCGCTCTGGCCCTTGAGCGCTCCGACGATGTTGCGCTTGAAGACCTGGAGACCGTCGATGATGTTACCGTTGGAGAAAGTGATGACGCCCTGTGTGGTCATGATCCAGCTCTGCCACTTCTTTTCGCTGACGGCGACGCGATTGAGGCCTTGAACCGAGACATGCTCGATTGGATAGTTGGCCGGAATGCGGATGCTGATGGCGGCTTGGCTTTCGTCCACTTCGTAGCCGGCTGTCACCTCTCTGGCAGCTCGGGCAACCCGTACTACCAGCTCTTGCTCATCCATAGCCGGGGGCTCTTGAGTTTCGGCCCATTCCTGGACCTCGTCGAGAGCATCCGAGATGATGAGGGGTGAGAAGTACTTTGTCGTCCAAGATTCGACTGCAATTCGGGTCTGCTTCGAGCGGCAGTCGATATACCAGGCACGGAACAAGCCGGGCGTATACTTATGCGTTAAATAAAACAAGTGGACCAACAACCACTGCATATTCCTCTCTTCGGGCTCGGAATCTGCAACCTTCACATCGTAACCATGAATGTGCTCAGAAGTAAGGTTGACCTTTTCAAGTTTGAGCGGATGGGCAGCCGAGTGTCCCAGGACGTCGAACATAAAGTCCAATAAAGGCGCCACATAGTTGTCTGTTTTGAGGTTCTCAGTAAAATCGTTACGGATCGTAAAAGATGAGGTTGAATAGGCGTCAAAGACTAGTTTCCAAGACAGGAGGTATGATCGAATGGGAGAAGGGAACTCTGCAAGCATCTCGTCTGAGTACTTTTCAAGGGTTGGGGCGTCAAGGAGGAGTGAAAGCAGCTCATCAGGCAGCCGAGCATCTACACATGTTAGATGTGACTTTTGTACAAGACCTTTGTGCACACATACCTGTTTTATCCAGCAGAGCGTCAACGGATCGCTGCTGTTGCTGCTCGGGAATAGCTCGATGAAGTAAATTGAAGGCTGCCGTCTGAATATCTCGAGAGTCTGACGCCACCAGGGCAAAGATATCGGATAGATCTGGGACGTGGCGTAAAGAAATCTTGTCGATCTCGCGGCAGAGCATGGCATCCACGATCTCGAGAGGCTGAGAACTGGTGCCTCGCGGAAGTCGGAGCAGCTCAATCAATGCTCTTGGCTTGGCGCTCGCATATTCCTTGATAGCATCATCAAGATCGTCGTTGGCCTCTTGGAGAGACTCCAGAGTCTTGTACAGCCTTAGTGACGAGTGAACGAAAGAAAGTGCATCGTTGAGATCGAACTCGTGAGCGCGGTTCCAGAGCGAGATACAGAACTCAATTGTCTTTTCCCAGTAAGATCCATACACTTCTTTCATGCATGGTAGCAGTTTGGTTAACGAGCGGCAGATCTCAGCGCAGAGAGCTGGACTCAGATCCTCGGGCTCGTCAAGCCATGAGGTGATTTGTCGGACGGCAAAAACGATGCGGTTGTTAGCCACGGGTAGCTCGCCGACTTCGTAGATCTGAGCAGACGTTGAGAGTAATACAAGAGTCATAAGGGTCTTTTCACTTTGAGCGTTCGCTCCCGCAACCTCACTCACTAGTCGGTTGCAGAAGTTGTTGGCAGCCTTGGAAGACTGGAGGGTCTCGCCAAATCCGGCGATGAGTGCTGTGGCAGATAAGACGGTCGTGGGACCAACTTTCAAAACGTCAGGCTTCAGAAGGGCTTCCTCGAGACCCGGCGAAACTCCATGAGTCTCTGTTAAGGACTGAACAAGCTCACTAAGTGCTCTTGCGCTGTACAAGCCCCTGGGCGTTAGCTCTTTTGAGTGTTGTGTCAAAAGATCGACGAGGTCGTGAACGATAGAGGACTCGTTCCCAGAATCACCCCATGCTTTGACGTCAGAGGTCAAAGCACTCAAAACTCCACGCGTCCTCGAAACAAATTCCTCGGCTTGTCCGATGGCTTCTGAATGCCTCAAGGTCTTCCATAGTCGGTTATCTTCCATACAGGTGATCTGATCGGATATGAGCTGGACAGTCAGACATTGAAGATACAGAAGCTCCAGTTGGAAAGGCTTTGGCAGCTGGGAAAGCGGAAGCTTGTCTGAAAGTTGCGACACGTAGAGGGCCATCCTAGTAGGAACGGCGCGCCCTTTTCTGTCTCTGTGGACTCGTAGCTGGGCTGATCGAGGAGCTCCTTTCACCAATGCGGCGGCACCGCCAGTGCTGTTAGTGATGGATAGAGATGGATGGACAGACAACTCCAGGAACGGCGCGAGCTCTTTCATCCACACGTTAGTACTTGGGAAGAGCTCCTCTGAAGGAATATCGCTCGAAGCGGCATTCTGCGCCTGTGACACCAGCGTCTCGATGCTAGAACCGAGTTAGCTATGTGTGAGAGAGGGGTAAAGGCGCCTTACTCTAGGGACTGCACTCCAGCCCGCTCCAGATTGGCTTGAATCACGGCAACGACAGGAAGTTTGCCATCGGTGTGGCTGTCTAGAAGTGTACGAATGGCGGTGGCTTTTGAAGAAACAGCGGTGTTGTCAAGTTCAGAAAGACCCAACAACAGCGCCACTAGCGTCGTGTGAACACGTTCGTCTCGAGAAAATAACTCCGGTCTGCCCTTGGCAGCAATCTCCAAAGCATGAAGGGTGGACTCTGTCTTCTGCGTTTCCTTTTCGAGGATCTCGACGAGTGCCTGGACTAGCTCTCGATAGTTACTGTCAGTTAGGGTCTGATAAGTGACAGCGGCCTCCAATAGCTCCCAGGAGCCGGCGTCACCCAGGGCCAGCAACACCGCTTGACCAATGATGTGCTTCTGCAGCTCTATGTTTCCTTTGGCGAGAACTGCTCCTCTGTCATTGGAGATGAGAGATGCAAGCGCCGAGTCGCGGGCTGTTTCGGAGGGAAGATTGAGAACGGCGTTGACCCAAGAATTCCAGATAGGCGCAAACTCCGTGGAAACGGAGCCGAGGAGATGAAGAGAAGAGAGCAGATGCCGAGACGAAGGAGAGGAAACAGCCTTGGCCGCATTGTCTTCGACCAGTGACGCAAGAAACCCGGCAAGCTTCTTAGCTCCTTCGCCATGAAATAGACGAGGGGACATGCTGAGAGCGTATTCAATGATCCTGGCAGCACCATATGGCTTTAGGTTACGACTTTCAAGCAGAGTAATGCTCTGAGTGACGGCCTTGAGAGACGGGCCAACCGTGTGATCGGGGATACCTTGCGCGAGCTGCACGATTTTGTCCTCAATCTGACCTACAAGGCTGAACCATCGTCGGCCCTCTTCCGCAATCTTGTCCTGGGACTGCTGGTACTCTCGTGAGACCTCAGGAAGAGATCCAGAGATCTTGGCACAAAAGATGCTGGCAAGTCGATCCCATTCCTCCTCGGATGCGGAGACCACAGGAGGCGATGACTGGACGGTGGCGATGTAGGCCTCAACCAAGATGGAGATGGCATTTGGCCCAAGAGGAATGGCAGGGGTCTTTTCTGACACAGAGAAGAGGAACTGCTCGATGAGGGGAAAGAGGTGCTCTTGAACGAAGGGTAACTGGTTGTCGGAGGGTAGGCTGGTCAGCAGCCGCTTAGCTGTGTCGATGTAGCATTTCCAGGAATAGGACGTATTCGTTCGAGGCTCCTCCCGATGTGTGACACCGGACTTGAGAGAAGTCAAGAACTGGGAAGCCACCTCTGGGGTGATCAGATCTGTGGGTAGAACCGACAACAGTTGGTCCAAGAACTCCCAGAACCTGGGCTGGCTTCCCTGGGAGCCCTTGGCGATAAATGCTTGCAACCTGCCCAAGTGAGACTTCGGATCGCTGGGTGGTTTCGATGATGACCAAACGTCCGGGTAAACTTGGGTCATCTTTGTCAGGGCTCGCACATACTCCAGGGCAGAGCCGGCTTGGTTAGTCTTGAGGCCCCCGGTGATAAAGGCCTGCTTAACCTTTGTGGACTCTGCATAGGGCAGTTTGCGGTCGATGGAAGCAAACAGAAGCTGGCAAATAGTCTTCCTCACTCCCGAGTCATTGAAAGTGATGGTCTTCCAGACATTTTCCTCGGCAAAGTAATCATCGTAGCGAGACTGCAGTTTCTCGAGGTTGCTGGGTTCAACCTTTTGGAGCAAGCCTAGCACAAGCGACAAACTGGCTGTGACAACTCGGAAGTACTTGGTTTCAGAATCTTCTGCGGTTGTCGAGCGCTCATCGCTAAGGGTGTCCTGTGTCTCTTGGATAGCCTCGATGGCATAGTCAAGGATCTGAGCCTGGCACTTGTTCCAGAACGCAAGGACCTTTTCAGGGGTGGACAAAAACGAGGTTAGACCATCGCTAGCAGCCCTAGATACAACGCGATCGCGGTCATAAAGGCCGGCGAGCCATGCGCCGACGATCTTGGGGAGATGGCGCTCAAAGCGCTTGCGGGCCGACTTCATCAGCTCAAACTGGAGATTATGCGTGAGCTCACGGACACGGCGCGAGTTGTCTATCGAGGTGCGAGGATATAATTGGACCTGTTTAAACCATGAGCTACACTGCAAACTTTATACATGACATGCTCATGCTCGTGCTCATGCTCATGCCCCCATGTCCCACTCACCCAAACCTCGAGAACGGCCTCTTCGACCCCGCCATCCTTGTCATGAGGATGAGCCTGCACATAGGCTAACAAGTCCTCCAGCGCCTTGGCCTTGGTGGTGCTGTCTTTCTTGAGGATGTTCTTGAGCGACACAACGACATTAGGGTCTGATACGGCCGTGAAAGACGGCGGCTCGGCGAGGTATGACAGGGAGGTACCGGAGCCGGCGGCGCCAAAGCCTCCGAAGGCCGCGAAGCCGGAGCGGGGTCCATCAAAGGCACGGCCGGCCGGTTTCCCCAGAGTCCGCTTCATGGCTGGATTGTAATTGGGATTGTGGTGAAGATCCAGATCCAGGGGGGGTGAAACGGAATGCAGGTGACAGATGCCGCTTCGGCTATTGCTGGGCGCTGTCTAAAACGGCAGAGGCTGGCAAGGCTGATGATGGTACCTGATGGATTTTGGATGTGAAAATGCTGGGACGGGAGAGGGATCGGATCAAGTGATGTCACATGGAAGCACGGACTCCAGGAGGAGCGGGGCTTTCAACTCGCTGAGCCTCACCTCATTCGCGATGCGGCAACTGCTGACAACAAGAAAGGCCCGAAAAAAGAGAAATAATGATGAAACGATTGAGGCAATTCAGAGGAAATGGTTTGATTTTGGTCTTTGAGGTGATTGTCGACTGATTTTGTTGACCATCTCCCTTCATTGTGCAATTCGCCCGCCCGCTGGCTCATTCGCTGTGGGTGGACACGCCCTTGGCCGCCTTTACTCACGCCGATCGTCCCCCAAGGCACGAAGACTCTTGATTGTCATCAACTGGAGTCGATGAGAGCCTTTCGGTGCCTGAATGCCCCTTCACAGTACTAACCGTCTACTAGACTAGACAGAGGAGGGTAGCGATTCGCGTCAAAGTGCCTTCGGTCAAATGGGGCAGCCCCTGTAATCAATCACCTTCTGAAAGCATGGCGCGAAGAAATGACCTGTCGGCTTGTAGTTGGACGAGGAGGTGGTGATGGAGGGATTGACGCCGAGCTGAGAGGAGCTGAAACATAAGTTGATCGCTTCTGTTGCTTCACAGAGGCTCGAGGATAAAAAGAAGGCAGACGCTTGCAAACGTCAAGCAGGCGCATCCTTCGTTCATCGAGTCGCGCACCAGATCAGCTCAGGGCGACCGAGAGCATCATCGCAACTACAAGCTGCATTGGATCGCCGCTGCAAGTGAGCGTGTGAGAGCGGCCGTGGCAGGGCTGCCGAAGCTTCCCTCTCGTTCCAGACGAACAAGAGCCCTGTCGTAGTGCGTTTGGGCGGATGAATGCCCAGGTAGGATCCGGCTGCTTGATCAGCACTACGGATATGCTGGCGCAATCAGTTAACAACCAGCCAAACGAAGATGGCCTCTGCCAAGTCTGGGGGATTGTTAGAGTTGTTCCAGGCCCGTTCGTGGCATCAATCGTTTCGTGCGCCTCTCTGCTCGGCTTGGGTTGATGGAGACGAATCCATCTTTCCGCGGGGATTTCTCGATAAACCACCCCCGGATCTCGTTCTCTCTCAACATCTCCACACGGGTTTCTCCATTTGTTGTCGTGTTTTTAGCACGGCAACGGCGTCTCGTGCTGATGAATCTGCTTCCGTCTGTCTAACTAAGAGGACCGAGGCCGCCCCTGGTTAAGCCCTCCCTGAGAAGCCAACCAGTTCCCAGACCAGGTATCCCCGCTTCCGTCGCCTCCGAGAACCGAGTGTTTGCGACTGCACCGCCCGCCTCGACACTCGGCGGAATTTTCTCTTTCAGTGCTCACGATGGTTGCTCACATGCTGAATTGGATTTATCCCAAGGCTGTGTGTGAGAAGGGGAAGAAGAAGGAAAGAGAATTACAGTAGCTTGAATGACCATGCCGATGGGTGCAGTTGGATCTGGGGTCTTGAGCCGAGGCACCCTACGAGATCGGGCTCTGGTCTGTGAGCGGATATCCCCCATTATCGTTTTAGCAGCGAATTGCGGGCTTCAGTTAGGTTGTGAACTCGACGTCAGCGGATGGCCGACTCCCAGTCCGGCTTGTGAAGCAGGAAGGGTGAGACAGCGTCCACTTGCCCTTCTGGGCGCCGCCGACCTCCCCGCAAATCAGAGTGGCTAGGTACGGCGGGCTTGGATTTCTAGGGGGTCGCGTGTGGGCTCTCGCAGCGCCTTTGCAGCGAGTTGCAGTTGGTTGCAGCGCCTCAGGCGCCTGTGGGACGCTGCCGCCCGTCCTTGGGGGCCGCTGACAGCCCC
>JAAVUK010000554.1:0-57099 GCA_014899095.1 Fusarium buxicola
CCCCTAGAACTTGGTCGAGAACGTGCACTCGACTATCCGAATGTATATACTAATGGCAAAGTGTAGAGGAGTTAAAGATGTAGTTGATCGACAACGTTACAAGCAAGTTGTTTCAAATGCATCCTCGAAATCACAAAGGTTGTGGGAGCTAGACTAACTGATTAAAGTACCACGCAAAAGCAGCCAGCACACAGACCAATCATTTCGGCCTCTTCTTCCTGCGGATTCCCCGCGAATTGGATTCGAACTACATCCCATATCTTCAGCCACGACATGATGACCGCAAGCTTCCATTGCTCTCCAAACTGACCCGTGGCGCCACTGTTCATCAGTTCGAATTTGGGAGGCTTGTCGCTACCCATATTGAGGACTCCGATCGCCAGCACCTCTTCCGGCTTCGGAACCAAAAACAACTTCCAGCCGGTACCATCACCCTCGTTGCGCCATTCAAGATCCATGGGGTTGGGGAGATTAGCGGAGAACGCATGTGTTGCCCGTCGATTGCCCAGCAGCCTGTAGTATATTGAAAACCGTGTGCAAGCTGTAGAATCACGGTAATCGCCGAGTGTGATTTCTGCCGGAGAGCAATGTCGTATAGACCCTATAGGATGCTCATCCTGGCCGGGACCAGAGTGGAGGATCAACCTTAGCTCTTCGGCCTCTGCATCGTAACCGCAAACAATTGAAAAGTTGGAGCTGCCGTCGTCTCCTCGAATGGTAAACCTGTGGAGGCTCTCGGTCTCGGATGCTTGGCTGCGGATGGTGAATGCATTTGGCAGCAGTGGTGCGCCGCTCTGGCTTTCGTTGGGGTTCAAGTTGGATAACTCGACCGTCGCTGAGGCTGCGCTGTCTTGACCCATCTCGGATGATTGAGGAACCTCCTCAGCCCTCTGATGGCGAAACATGGAATGGGGCAAGTAAGATGGGCATGTTTTATTCTGGTCGACTTGGCGCCCTTATATAGTCAGTCAGTCATTGACTCGTTGGGCTCATCTTGTGACCATTTCAGCCGTGAATGCAGAGCGGAATCGATCCGTTGTCGCTTTTGGTAGACGAAAGGTGCGCCAATTTGATCATTTATTTATTTCCTATAGAGCCACGTGCTTCGTTCACCTCATCTCGTAGGTCCCAGCAAGTTTGGTCAGGCTTTCAGCTCCTTAGCACCTGAGTACCCACCCCACTTCAGGGCTGAACTCCTTGCAGGGTATCCATTCGTATCCGTACACCTTCAGAAGTTATTCTGTCCATCAGGCCTGGATATCGATTCTAATTGGCGAGTAGTACAGGAGCTTCCCAAAGATACCCATGCTGGAAGGATATCTAAGCCTTCTTCCCTGAAACAGCCCGAAGCAGCCAAGGAACGGATGGACGAAAAGAAACAAGGAGAAAAACTACAGTAGCAAAGAGCCTGATAGCGAGACAAGCTATCTACAGTGTAGCCACGCCGAAATAGGTCCAGCTTTTTAAGACAAAGAGAGGCTGGGTTAGACGATTTCCATTGCTCTGTATGCAAGTCCAATACTTTTGAGAAAAGAAGGGAGGAAATGCCAAGCATCAATCCGTAATGTTATGTGGCTGACTACCGCCTTCGCTTGGTCGGCTCATTTTGTGTAGCCTCTCAATCATGCATCAGTTTCGGGGCTCCCCAATTACTGATGATGCTTAGTGAATCTGAATGGAAATTTTGCGGTCATAATTTGTCCATTCACTGAAAAGACACCCAATCGGCTTGTTTTGTTTGGTAAACTGCTGTTGTGGCTGCACGTGAGCTGGTCCAAAATCAGGCTGTGATAATAGCCCTCGCATCCCCGCATCTGCCTCAGATTCAACGACCACCAAACCATTTTCTCCATCAGAGCCGCGATTGCCGCTGAGGCTACGAGACATGAGTCTTCTTAAACTCTCGAACTCTAAAGCTGTCGCATCATCACGCCTCGGTGCGAGTCAGAGTGCCCAGGCTGAAGCTCTAAAGAACCTAGAGGGCACTATTGCCAGATTTCAGGCCATCTTGACCGACGATGATCGAAAAACGCTACAGATGTTAAAGGGAACCTCCCATGACGCCCAGTCTATCATCACGTTCACAGCAGAGCTCGATAGATTCGATGCGAAACGAAGAGGGAAAAGTGTCGCTTCGAGACTCGCCTCGTTCCTACAGTTACGTCCAGTCCAATCCCGATATTGCAGCTCTGATATGGGGATCAGTTAAGTTAAAGTTCAAGGTATTGGAATCTGAGCCGTTGCTCTATGAATTGCTGACTTTGAATGCTCAATAGCTGCTTGCCAACTTCACTTCGTATTTCCAGTCCTTTGTGGAACTTCTCCATGGTTTCGGTTCCCTATGTTCTCGATTTGCCGAGTACCAAGTTATTTTTACCAATTCGCTGCGTCTCAAGAGTTCCATTTGCGAATTTCACTCTGCCATAATCACATGTTGCGAACAAATTGTAACAGCCGTCAGACGTCCATGTGAGCTGTCACGAAAGCGTATCAGGTTATTCAAGTTTAACGTGCTGACGCTGCTCAAGTAAAATCACAAGTTTGGACGGCCCTTACACAGTCATTCCAGTCTGAGGTCCGAAGCTATGTTGAAGATATCCGGTCAAAAGCCAAGAATGTACGGGACGACATTCAACTTGCCAAGGCTCAATCCGACAGTGATAAGCAGCAGCTACAGATGAAGGAGCGACAAGAAGCAGCAGACAGTCGTAAGAGCCTATATTCTTGGTTTTCAAAGTCTAGATCAGAGCTAAAAGCCATTGAAGCTCAAGGGAAGAAGGAAGCTGCAGGTCTAGTTCTCGGTCTCTTATACTCTTGGATTTGGCTGCTGATAGGATTACACAACAGCAACGGCATCGTCTCCTTAAGGATCTGTCATCTTATAACTATACTTCTGCATTCAACTACACCCGGAACAAGCGTCATTTTGGCACAGCGGAATGGACTTTCAGTACCGAGGAGTTTCTGAACTGGCTCCGGAGTGATCAATCTGCTGTTCTTCATATCACAGGTAAAAGTTAGTCATTCGCTTCAGTGCTTGCTGTTCTTTGTAGCTATCATAAAGCTGAACATACTCGTTTTAGTTGGGTCCGGGAAAACGGTCTTAGCGTAAGTCGGCTAGTTATGATTGCTAATATCTTTTGGCTGATCATGTCGTTGGGTCAGGTCTTCTATCATAGAGTATCTTTGTCAAAGAAGAGAGCCTCGCCAGTTTATCTCATTCTTCTTTTGTCGTTTCGATACAGCATCTAGTCTAACATCAGATACAATCATCCGGTCACTCATTCAACAACTATTATCTGCCGGTCCGATGGATACAATGGGCCCACTATTCACTTCTGAAATTGTTGACTGTCTCCAGAAAGCCAAGACCGACTTCTTCTCCCTCAAAATATTGAAGCAGCTTTTCCTTAGCGCATCAACTGTTTTGGAGGACTGGTACATAGTCTTGGACGAAGTGGACGAGTGCGACCCTAACGAACAGTCCATTATTTACGGGTTTTTGAGCAGTCTTTCAGGATCTCAAAGATTCAAAATTTTGCTTTCAAGCCGGGAGACAACGATCAAAGCAGTCGACCAGTCTTTTGGATTCGTCCAGCGCCTAGTGACAGGATCGTATCGCACGAGCGCAGATATTGTTGCCTACGCTGAAGACGTGGTCAAGGCCAAGCAGGCAACAGGCGAGTTGGCGGTAAGGGATTTGCAGGTTATTGAAGAGATTCTTCAGACGATCGCGTTAAAGGAAGAGGGAATGTAAGTCTCGACGCTGTGGAACACAGACTTATGACCGACGTTGACACTTTTCGCCTGAAAATAGGTTTTTGTGGGCATTCCTCACCATCGAGGACATATGTCCCAGACGAAGCGACAAGGCAATCAGAAAGGCACTTCAGGATATCCCTACAGACCTCCCAGCAACATTCGACCGCGCACTGAGTCGAATATCTCAGAGACAAAATCACGGAATTGCAAAAGATATCTTTACATGGACGGCGGCGACGCATCAACCGTTAACATTACCTCAACTTCAGGAAGCTCTCTCCGTGGAAGTTGGTCAGCGGAACCTACACCAACATGACCTCATCAGTGGCATTGATCGCATCACGATCTGGTGTGAGAACTTAATTTGTGTCGAAGAATCAGACAACACCGTTCATTTCAGTCACCATTCCATCCGGGAGTTTCTCTTGCAGCCGGACTCAGGGGACTTTGGCGAGTTCCACCTCAACCTGGAGGATTGTGACCGCCACGTTGGTGAAATTTGCATTACGTATCTCAACTTGGAAAATCTGAGAGTGTCACTTGTTGAAAGCCATGATAGCAGCCCTCCGCTTTCTTTGAACATTGCTATGGGGGGACTGGCGGAAAATGCGATCCGAACTGCAGTTAGGGGAAGCACGGGGGCGCGACTTGGTCGTTTAGCAAGCCGTTTCGTGAGGCCAACTCCAGCCTCGAACAAGCCCTACCCCCAAGACGCCATGATTCCCATTCAAGCCCGAGGTCCCAGTGTGACTTGCGCTCCAAGTTCTATGGACTATGAGATATTCGACCACGCTGCAGAAAATTGGTTTCGGCACAAAACTTGCCTCGACAGCAAGACTGAGGCGAGTACCTGGGATCTCCTCGGTCAGATCCTGAGGAGTCCCCATCACGCGATAAAGATACCATGGATGGGCCTGACTTGGCCATCTGCATTTCTAGAAACGCTTCCCAGGCTCAGAACTTCCAGAGAAAATCTTGAACTCATGTTGCAGTTCTCTCCTGGCGATACCGCCCTAGCAGCTAGCCTCCGGCGCGCTGTTGTCTATGCTAGCTATACTGAAAACTTGGGTCTTGTCTGTCGTAAATTCATGTTATTGGTACGCGTGGCACAGGATTCGACAGTTCTTCTGGTCGTTATCCGTTTCTTGGCAATAGACGCAAATCACATTTCTTGCCCAAACCAATGCTTCCTTATGGCACAGAAGTATCTTCACCACGACGTGCTTTTTGCAGCAGTATCGAGTTGCATCGCAGACGGAATCTCATATTGGCCTGCCCCTGAAGAGACGCCGAGTTGCGTTTGCCGGCCCGGGGAGCATAAGGTCGGAATTCAGGCAGATATCTGCAGAGTAATCGAGTTTGGTTATGATTCCCAGGCGCAGCCGTGGCTTCAGGCCTTTGCCGCAGTGGCACTTCGCCCAACGGAGCTTATGTCGTTGATGAGTTGTTGTCAACGCAGCGATTGCGAACTGAAGGACCTTTTCCTGGCAAGAACTAGTACCGGAAAGTCCATTGTCGACGTTGCCGCGGACGATAGATCGTTCCATGCCACGAGTATGTTGATTGTGCAGACATTTTACCAATACTTTCAAAGCCAATATCGTTTCATCCGCCGACGAAATGCGCAGGCTACGGAATTACTGCTGGACCTTTGCCTGGATGGGGGATGGCTTACTTCCCTAGAGCAAGACGACATCAATTTGGTATTATCCGAAGCAATCAAAACTTCCTGGCCGCTTACGACTGCGAGGAAGATTGCAATGGCTTTTCTTGGTCGCGGCCCTGGCCCAACTCTAACAAGCTGTAGCAAGACCTACTTCGAGGAGTCAGTCAAGGTCAATAACTGGAACTTTGCCGCAAGTCTAGTAGCCCTCGAGCCAAACATAGCTAATTACTACAAGGTCGATACGCGGTTTCATTTCTTGACGACGGTCTTGTTGTGCGAGGCCTGTCAAGCCCACACGAAAAGAGAGGGGCAAAGCCTTGACCCCCTTCAATATTCCTGTTCTACTTACAAGTTGTGCCAAAGGCACTCAAGGGAATCAAACTATGCCGGGAACAGTCTTCAAGATGACAGTGGTGAACTAGTTCTGGATGCTCCCAAAGAGACACTGTACTGGAAGCACAGTATGCTATCAATAGTGGAGGACGACCCGGGACTTAGTTACGCTGCAGACTACTAGCATTATCACACTATTATTCTCAACAGCAAACCCGAAGTAATGACATGAAACAGGTGACTCTCCGAATATGTATTCAGGTTCGTTGGATTCAAAACCATTCGTTATTTACCAACTCTGAGTATGTACAGTAACCTGCGCCATCTCCCAATGAATAGATCAATCAGCTATAAATTGGAAGACTTTTAGTGACTTGTGCTACTTATAGTAGCATCTCGCGAAAGAAGAGTTAATGATTTACATTCTCTAAATCTTGAGTTTTGAAATGGGTTGCCACAGGGGACCAAAGTCGTCGCTCCCGTCGACTATGTCGCAATACTCTTCGACACACCGACACAGTCCAAACAAGCCAGACCCTCGAATTCATTTTGCCATCTGTTTTCAGGAAACTCATACCTTGGAGCTATTTGCCAAACCACCTTTTCGCCATTGCAACGATAGGGAAGAGTCAGCCGGACGGCATCAATATCTAGGATCCTCGTACCTCTGCGCCTGTCATCGGGCGGCCTGATCTACACCCGGTACAAACTATTCGCAGATTTCCTGCTGTTCATGTTCTACTTTGAGATGACACTGCCCAGAAACTGTGGTTGGTTGGTAACGACAAGTCTTCCGAGGGAGAGGAGCCCAGTCAGGGGATTTTACGTGACTTCAACTTCATCCCAGACTCGCCTCGAAGCACCGTCTTCAATAACACAAAAGTGGATGAGTTTCACATCGGCACATCGGCACATCGGCACATCAACGCATTAACAAGATTGACCACTGAGTGGGGTCGGAATAGGAAGTGGTGGAATGGTCCTCACGATATCATCGGCGCTCCCAACAAACGGAAAATACTCCTTACCACTGATCTAAATGTTTTCGGTGTTGATGTGAGCTCGGGAGAGCTTCTAACGAGCTCAGTGGTGAGCATAATTGTAGCTAGATTCACCACGTAGGTGGTAAGGTTGGCCTTCCGCGGTCGGATATCAAATGTATCAGCATCAATGCAGTGGTTCAAGTAATGCACGTTCAGTCAACCTGGGGAGACGACTATGCCAAAGACGTTTGTATCATTGGAAAAGATGGCAGTTGTATAGGGCGCGATGGTTTGGCGAGATTCCGGGTTGGCTTGCGGCTTGAAGCGCGACAGAACATATTCTGGCCAATCCCACAGATGGCTATTGGGTAGCAATACCTCTATTGACTATGATCAGTCACATTGAATACCCGTCTATTGAAACCCTTTTACGTGAACGGCGGATTGTCTGTGGTAGGACCGAGATGGAAAAACTGGCAGATAGAATCCAAAGCCTTAAGACTCTTGATTTACCACGTGTTTTGAAATCTCTACTCCAGGGGACAAACGAGCTCGGATCGTTTCCTTTAACATATCTCGGTTGATCGTTCCGGGGAAGGTTGTGGAGAAGCCAGGGAACGGAAGGGAAGCGAGCACACGCTTAATTCAAGGGCCACTGCGTCGGTGCTTTATTATTAGGCTCACTACCCAGTCGAAGAGCGGATACTGACAATTCCTGCTGCTAATACCTTCACCTATTCAGCATCCTACCTTAGGTAGTCACGGGTTGTTACCTTAGATCAAGTCAAACTACCCGTTCTATCGTCAATTTCGTTCATAAATGGGCATTACATGACATGAATCCGAGACCCTTCCCGCTTGCATGGGCTGACCTCCAACTCTATTATATCGATCCTGTCTAACTCCTTCTGTTATGACGGTACATAATACAAACCCACGCTTCGAATGTTCCAGTCTTTTACACTCCCTATTACAAGGTCTTCTTTCCAGCCTCTAGTTTTCTAAACCACCAAGCAGCATATACCTCAGCAGGGGTGTATTGACGCTGAACAGGCTGTACCCCGAGAGCCCTTCCCACCCAAGACGCTAGAAGGAGAACCAGGTGAGACATTGTCCAGTCTAGCGCTCCCAATAAGCTTAGTAGCTTGTCATTGGAGCTGCATAAAAGACCAGGTGCATTCAAGAGGACTGGGACGTTATCGAGATGTCGAAAAATGACAAAGAGATTGAGAGTGATCCAGAAGTCTGGGAACAGTCCTTGCATTCTCGATGGTAATCGTGAGACCAAAGCAGAAGGATCGTCTAGAATTTTCGGGGCGTCCAAAATGACACCATTGAGGTTCCAGAAGAAGATGGCTTTCTCGTTGTCGTTTGGCTCTGTCCGCTCAATCACCACCACTTCACCATCCGGAGCCGCCCGCTGCCACTCATGCCATACGTAGCGAGCAACTTTGATCTCGGGCTGTTCATGGTCGGTAGCCGTGATGCATTGAGTAGCATGTCCCAAACGCACTCGGATTGTCCCCTGGACGACTTTCAGGTACTCGTCGTGAGTTTCGTGCCAGTGCAGGCCGCTAGACCAGGCCGAAGACTCTGGCAGTGTGATTTTTACCTGGCCAGGTTGGGAAAGATCATAAGTGACAGCATTGGGAAGTGGGCGCTCGATGACAGTTGGAACTTTGTTGCTGTCCATGATTCCAGAAATCCCGATTCTCGCTGTTTCCCGGAAACACGGTTCAGAAAAGAGAAGCAATGGAGGATCGGCAAAGTATTTATATCTCACGCATGTGTGAAGTTGAGGGGATTTGTAAGCCGTTCGACCAGAGAAACAGCAACGATGACAAATCTTAAGCACGAGGAACGCCAGGCATAAGCAGGTCAAACTCGTGTGTCTAATTGGACTTTCCATAAAGAGAGTTTGTCAAATAAGACGCTCAACGCTTTGCGTGGTAGAGACCCATGATGGTCGCTCGGTATATCGCAGGTTGCCCTCCCCGCCATCGCATGCAACGTGGTGGCGGCATCGAAGGCAATGTATCTTCCCCTGATGCACATTTTCACTCCGTTATGATGGCAACACGTAGAGAAGGCCTGTAGTACTGGTGTTCCAACTACGATCTGGGATAGCTTATGCCCCCGCTAAAGTTGGCACTGGATTTTGACGATGGGGTTTGGAATAATGATCCGACATCATGAGCATCAGTTAAAGCCCGACTCCTCAGACTATCAATTAGCCTGGGAAACCCCTCATACTACTGGCTCGTTCTGTGTTCCACTCAAGAACTCGATGGTTTCATTCATTCCCCGCCAAATCGTATTTTCATTTGGTTGTGCACTCATCAGCTTGCATAGGCAACTATGCCCACTCGGTCTTATGAAGCAAAATACTGCCGGAGAATCCAATTGCCATGTCTCTCCGCGAAGATACAGAGGCCATCCGGGCTCTCATCAATGCCTGGGCGTCCCTCAGAGAATTTCCGATCCAGATCTGCGCCCTCCTGATTACCATCATAGTAGCTCTCCTTTCCGCCATCTATCGTGCAATCTTCTCGCCATTAAGAACCGTGCCCGGTCCGTTCTTCGCTCGGCTTACAGACGTGTGGCATATATAGAGACTTTACCACGGCCGATTTAAGGAAGAAAATCTCTGGCTCCATGAGGAATACGACAAAGACAAATGGCCTT
Source organism: Fusarium buxicola (assembly GCA_014899095.1). Classification (NCBI taxonomy): domain Eukaryota; kingdom Fungi; phylum Ascomycota; class Sordariomycetes; order Hypocreales; family Nectriaceae; genus Fusarium; species Fusarium buxicola. The sequence continues at coordinate 9,430 of JAAVUK010000554.1, forward strand.
CAGAAAATATCTATGACTTTTTAACACGGTTGCAGGTCTAATTGTTCGCCTCGGTCCCAACCGCTACTCCTAATCCCATCCCAAAGCCTTGAAAGCTATCTATGGGCCAAGCGCGGCGGCCTTATTCCCTAAATCCCCTTCATACCGCCCAGCCGCGCCTCCAGATCCTGAGAAATGGACACTCTTCGCCGATGAGGACATTAAACAGCATGAAAAGCACCGCCATCTATACCAGAGCACTTACTCCATGTCCTCACTTGTCACTTACGAAGCTTACGTCGATGAATGCGCTGACCTGTTCACTCTACGCCTCTCTGACCTCACCGACGCTGGGGTCCAGGTCGATATGGGGTACTGGTTCCAATGTTTTGCCTTCGACGCCATCGGGCTCATCACGTATTCGAAACGCCTAGGTTTCTTGGATAGGGGTGACGACGTAGGAAATGTCATCAAGACCATTGACGATGAGATGGTCTACTTTGTCACAGTTGGCGTCTACAGTCTTCTTCACAAGCTCCTCTTCCCCATTAAGAACTGGCTTGCTGGGAAGAAGGGAACCGGCCGCACGTACTTGATGAACTTTACCAAAGAGAGAGTCGCTGAGCATCAGGCTAGGCCTAAAGCTGTCACGACCGAAACTGCCGAAGCAAAGAAAGTGCCGCTGGACTTTTTGTCCAAGTTTTTCAACAAGCATATGACGGACCCTGCAAAATTCACAATGCATCATGTCCTGGCGGGGTGCGCATCGAACATTGTCGCCGGATCAGACACGACGGCTACGAGTCTATCTGGGATCCTATATCACTTGCTTAGGAACCCCGAGGCGCTCCAGCGTCTGCGGCATGAAATTGAGCAAACAGACAGCAAGCACACTGAGAACGGTGTAGTTTCTTGGGTTGAAAGTCAGAACATGCCGTATCTTCAGGCGGTAATTAAAGAGGCATTGAGGCTGCATACTGCCGTGGCCTTGCCGATGGAAAGAGTCGTACCTCGGGGAGGAGTCGAGATATGTGGTTATTATTTCCCTGAAGGTGTGAGTCAACTCTATTGTTAAGCACAATCATCTAAGTCGAGTAACCAACTGACCCTTGGACTTACGTGGGGATCAATAACTGGGTGTATTACCGCAATAAAACCATATTTGGCGAAGATGCTGAAGAATTCAAGCCTAAACGCTGGCTTACCAGCGACTCTGAGGGTCTAAGTCATATGAACAAAAACTTGATATCGGTACGTGAAGTAGCTTTGTCCTAGTTGCGTGATTGCTAACTATCTCCGCTGGCACAGTTCGGGGCTGGAGCTCGAACCTGCATTGGGCGTCACATCGCAGCTCTTCAGATGTTTAGATGTCGAAACCAATCCCCCGTCTAGTTCGGAATTTTGACTGTACGCTTTGTGATGAGCTCTCTGGGCCATCGCAGCAGTGGACGACGAGAAATTACTTCTTCTTAAAGCCGAGAAACTTTCGAGTTCTGTTAAGGGCAAGAAAATGAGATACTACTAGCCTCGTCACCTTAGGAGGAGGCTGAGCCCGGTGCCATGACTCGTGTTCTTATCATCATTCGTAAGAGACTTATGTCTACCGTATCGGTCATGTACACCTGTCGACGTAACATTATTCAGACCCTGCGCCTCCTCTGCTTCGGCTTCGACTTCTTGAACTCTGCCTTGATCTCATCCAGCAACCCGTCTACCGTCAATACATCCACCGCGACACCCGCTAGACTCTTGGCCACCATGAGCGACTTCTTGAACGCCGGCTTGCTTCCTGCTGCTTCCTCGAATGGCGCGGTGTGTGCGCCACTCTTGGGGACGGTGCCATTGGCAAAGGTGATCTGGAACCTGGGGCTAATGGAAGGGAAGTCGTGGCTGATGTTGCCCTGATCGGTCGAACCGCCGGGGTCTCGTGTCTTGTCAATGTCCGCATCGGGAAGCTCGCCGCCCAGCTTCTCGAACCATCGGGTATACGAAGCGACAAGCCCATCATTGTTGTTCATATTGGCATAGCCATAGGGTCGCATTGTAAAGTTGAGCTTGGCGCCAGTACCGAGGGCACCGGCCTTGAAGCACCTCTCGACGCGGTCAGTGAGGTCTTCAAGCTGCTCCTCGTTAGCGGAGCGAATCTGGTAGCTCCCCGACGATAGAGCCGGAATGACGTTGATGCGGCTGCCGCCCGACTTAATGATGCCATGAACACGGTCCGTGGTGCGCATCTGCTGGCGCAAATATGAGAGGGCGCTGTTGGCAAGCAGCAGAGCGTCTTGTGCGTTGATACCCTGCCAGGGTGCCGAAGCAGCATGTGCCTCACGCCCCTTGAACTCTACATCAACGCGGTCTGTGGACGTCGTGATCATGTATGGGGTATCTGGGGTGTTGCCGGGATGAGAGATGAGCGAGATGTCGATCTTGGCCTTCTTGAAGACACCGGCCTCGAGCATCTTGACTTTGCCTCCAAGGGATTCTTCAGCTGGCGTGCCGAATAGAAGAACCTTTCCGGAGAGCTTCTCCTTGCGCATGATTTCCGCTGTTGCAAGGACTCCGCCTACAGACGCTGTTGCGATGAGATTGTGGCCGCATGCATGGCCGAGGTTTTCAAGAGCGTCATATTCAGCATTGAAACTGACAACAGGGCCATCTCCACTGCCCTCAAAGACAGCCATAAACGCTGTCTCGACGCCGCCAACTGTATCGGTGACTTTCCATCCTTTTTGCTTCTTCATGAAGGATGTCAACAGTTTGTGAGCCTTGAACTCCTTGTAACCAAGCTCCGGGTTGTCATGGATGTTCTTGTTTATTGTCCACAGGTCTTTTTCGATAGAGTCGACATAGTCTGAAACATCCTCGACATATGGACTGGTTTCATTCTTCTTCTGGCGGGGCTGTAAGGAAGTCGGGGATGCGGCGATGAGGGGACTCATTGACACCAGGCCGAAGGCAACAGCCATGAGGCCCTTTGCATGGTCTATGCGAACCATGGTGGTGAGGTTGTGGTTTCAGGCAGATAGATAAGGGGCTCAACGGCACAGAATGGAGGTCCTGATACGTGAAGCACAGAGGACGGTTAAATTCGAACCAACAGTAGCACTGATCAGCGAGAACTTAAAGGGAGATGCGCCAACTTTATACACAGTTATTCAACGCCCCTCTTCAACCAAACCGCTTTCGGGGAATAGGTTTACCTATGGTACGAGCGATGACGCCAAGCTCTTGGTTACTCGCTTCTTGGCAGACATGTAGGCGAACTTCAAGGAACCAGAAGTACTCGCCGACGCCCCACGACTTTCGTCTCTATCTCAAAACAACCTTCCTAATGAGGAAAGAAGCTATGTCGATAATAAAGAAACACTGGCGCATTTCTATTGCCGATCATGCAAGCCGGCCGTTGTGAACGCCGCCGGAGGGTTTGGCCGGCCCGCAGCGGGGCCTTGGTTGCCAACTTGGAGCCAGGTCCGGGGCATCGGGCGTAATTGTCCGGAGCAATATGTCACCTGATGGCTATCAAGAAGCCTCAGAAGCCAAGGCAGTACCTAATGTCTGCTGTAGCTATCTTCCCACGAACGTTACATCAAGGCCGGCCCCTCTCCGACACTCAGAGGGCCCCTGTCAAAAGCGGAGAAGAAAATGGCTGGGAGCACTAGTTGAAGCGATAGGACACTGCGGGAAGCCAGGAGCTGTAGGACAGCTACAGCATTACTCTTCATTCCCGATTTCATTGTGCATCAGAAACATCAACCTCTTCATGTTGTCAACGCAACTTCTTTAGTCTAAGCCTGCCCGATACCGGCATTCGGGAAACACCTCTGAGGTCTGCTGGTGGCTAAGTCCCGTGTGCCGTTCGCAGCTTTGATATCCTTGCCTCGCCTTTAAGCTTGTGGATGCAGGGATCCAAATCCTGGGCATGTTACCTATCACGGCATGATCATCCTTCCAGAACCGCGGTTACCCCTCTTCATCGTCCAGCCTGGCTCGACAGGCTCTTATTGACGCTTTCAACATTAGCGGATAGCGATAGATATCTATGAAGCATACGCTTTATCAGGAATGAGCACCCCTACCACCCGGGCTAATCTCCGCAGGGCACGTCGTCGTATCGGTTGTCCCAATTGCGGAGACTTTATCTGGGATCAGCTCCAAAGAAACGCTTTCGACACCCTCTTCAGCTATCCCGATAAAATAGCGCATACGGCTTCAGAGGGCTGTGCTTCGTGCCACATTCTCCTCAAAGCATTGGAACATTGCTACCCTTACGCAATCCAGTCTCCCAGTGAATTCCAGCTCGCCTTTCACGGCTTCGAAGGGCCGATGAGATGGGACCTGTTTCATCCGGGAGAAGATATACGAGCTATTCAGAGAACTAACAAATTCATTGAACTGTTCTCGTATCGAGGTGATAAACATTCATTCTGCATCCTCTGTAAGAGAAAAAACAACCAGCTGACGCAAGACGTTCGCAGATGAAGTATGTCCTTGGGATTTGGTTGGACCTGCCGATCACTTCAGCTTTGAACTCGAAAGCGCGATCCGGCAAGCTCAAATGTGGATGGCGAATTGTCGAAACAACCACCCCAAATGTGTTATTCAACATGCACGAACTTTGCCCACTCGAGTTGTTCGAATTCGTTCTTCCGCCGTCAAATCCAGCTCCCCTATGAACTCTTCTCAACCTCTGAAGGTATGGCTTCATGAGACGAGCGACACAGAGACTGGGCAGTACGTCTGTCTGAGCCATTGCTGGGGCAAAAACCTCATCATCACGACAAAGACCAGCAATATTGATCAGTACAAGATCGAAATTCCGTGGTCTGAACTCTCAAAGACGTTCCAAGAAGCCATCATCTTCGCAAGCCACATGGGGATCGAAGATATCTGGATTGACTCTTTGTGCATCATTCAGAACAGTTCCGACGACTGGTCGACGCAAGCAGTCAAGATGGCATCCTATTACACAAACAGCGAGTTTACCATCGCTGCGACAGCCTCAACTGATGGAGCTGGGGGGCTATATCATTTAACCCCCGTCGAGGAAACCGCGATCGAAATCGAGGGATTTGATCCAAAAACCCAGAGTCAGTTTCGCGTTGGGGTTCGCAAGCCTCTGGCACATCTTCATGATGCTTTGGAGGATCGCACCAAGATCGTTGAGAGATTTCCTCTCTTGTCAAGAGGATGGGTCTATCAAGAGAGAATCTTGTCGCGACGATTTCTTCACTTTGGCCCAAGAGAAGTCTATTGGGAATGCCATGAAGAGGTCGCCTGTCAATGCGGCGGTGGAAAAGCTGCTCTCGAGATGAACCCTGCTGGAGCTCTGACGGCAAACCAGGCGCTAGCTATCACCGAGTCCAAACTTGCAGTCAACGATATAGTACTGCTCTGGCTTGACCAGATCGAGAACCTGACAAGTCTGAACTTTACTCACACCAGCGATCAACTTTCAGCCCTGTCCGGGATAGCAACTTTGATGAGGCAGTCTCAGTATTCTGCGAGGTATCTTGCGGGCTTGTGGGAGGAAGGGTTACTCTTCTGGCTTTGCTGGTCGACTGAAGAGTCCACAGGAAAACCAAAGACCTTGGATGATACGCCGTCTTGGTCTTGGGCATCTGTTCAAGGCAAGATTTCGTACTCTTTCATTAAACCCTATTTCATGAAAGGTCCCTGGGGTAAGAAGGGGCACCAGTACATGCTACTTATTAATGCAGCCCAAGTCCGAGTCAAAGAATGCATCCCTAGCAATCCTTCGCTTTCCGGTAAGCTGAACGTAGGGTTGTTATCATTGAGTGGATTTGTCGCTCAGGGCATATTGCATTGTAGAAAAGGCCAGACATCTGAAGAAGAAGCCTTGGGGTTTTCTCTCAACTACGAAAACGCCGCTGAGCCATGCAATGCTGGCCAAAACCGGATGTGTTTCCCTTTTCAATGGGATATTTCCACCAACTTGGTGTTTACGGCCGACTTTGACAACCGAAATATTCTGGTGGTCCAGCTGCTAAGCTATGAGAAGTTAGAGGGGGAGTATGACGGACCAGACTGGATGCGATCGTTCTTAATCTTGAGACCTACCGCTGAGCAGGGGATGAGATACCAGCGGGTAGGGATCCTTTGTAACGACGTAACAGGAAGTTTTCTGCCCGGTACGGCCTGGGGGGACCTGGCCGACAAGCATCAGAAGAAGCAGATCGAGATTGAGGATGGGTTTCTACGAGACTTTAAAACGTTGTCTTCGATGAGAGTCGTAGATATTGTTTAGCAGTAGCTTAAGAATAGGATGGGTCATTAAACTTGGGTCAACAGATGACATGAACGAATTAAGAGGCGCTGATCGAAACGGACCAGTAACAACTGCGGCATTATTCATGGGAATCAGGCTATCCGCGATCCGGCTTAGCTGGCCCGTTATAAGTCATTCGCAACCCTCACGCCCTTGCGCCTTGCCGATGACATCGCGCGATACCGACAGCACAGCCCACAGCTTTTAGCCTCTTATAAGAAGCGTCTTAGGAAGATACGTCCACTTGCTTGGACAACACAACACCAATCAAGCTCAAAAAATTGATACATTCCCTGTTCAATACCAGTTAACACGCAAACATGTTGCAAGCCACCTCTGTCCCAGGCGTCCTCTCCTCGTTCTCCGAAACATGGTCACCTCGTCTCGTGGCTAAAATCAATGACCATCACGTCAAAGTCGCCAAAATCGATGGCGAGTTCATATGGCACGCACATCCTGATTCAGAAGAGGTCTTCTACCTTCTGTCCGGAAAACTCACAATGGAGATTGAGGGTCAGGATCCTGTGGTTATGGAAGAAGGGGATATGTTTGTTGTCCCCAAGGGGGTGAAACATAAGCCAGTTGGGGAAAACGCAAGCATTATGATTATTGAGCACGAAAGCACTGTCAATACGGGCGATCAATTGGACTCTGAGCGAACCAAACATGTTCAGGACGCGCGGGAGGATAGGTGAAAATTTCAACGTGGATTTTCTTACTAAGGAGTCATGATGGCCTCAAGGCCTCAGCTCCCTAAGATCTAGAACAGAATGGCTCGCCAGATATAGGAGTATCCTGGGCACTTGTGGAAGAATTCCGGCTGGAGATGGGGTCTTTAGGGGGATATTTCTATCTCGGCACTAGCTTCCAAACTTGAAAAGCGACGGTTGGTATATACTGTACTCCCAGGATCCAGGAGAAGATCAGAGCTGGAATGGTTGATCTTGCCCACTTTGGTAGGACTATGCGCATCGCTGAGACCGATAAATACGAAAATTTAACACGGATGTATGTTCTCTAGCACCATGATCGTCCAGTAATCTCTTAAGCGTGGTGTCTAATGTCGAAACCTGCACTCTTTTTTTCCCCGGCATCTGTTTACCGGGATCTTGCCGTAGCTCGACTCAGAACCGTTTTTGGAACATGTGCCTTTGAAACGTCACGAGAACACTCGTCTTTATCCATGCTGCCTTCACGCGAAATATCCTTTCGATTAAAACTCCGTCTAGCAACCAACATCGGAGGCCTATCAGCTCGCGACTCGGAACTGACCGGTCAACTTCAACTCTGGTATAACATGCTAGAAAACAGTTGGCGTCATTGAGTCAACTCAAGGGTTCAGATGACAACCAGAACGATGGACAACAGGACGGCGGCATGGACACAGGGGAGGCTGATACTTGCCACTCGAGCGGAGGATTTAACTTTGCAATTCAGCGCGTAGGAGTCATCACCACATTCGACCCACGTAACGAGGCAGTCCTGTTCCCAAAGAAGTACGCATACCACTACGGGGACGCCAAGAAAATCAAGCCGTGCCTGGATTTGATGCGCAAGCGACCTAAAAGCGAGGCCCAGTCGCCTGATGTGTTGACGCCCAGGTCCGTGGAGGGACTAAAGAACGTCGCAAGAAACTTCCCAAGATTTTCCAGATGACGTTGACATGGACAATATTGTCAAACTCCCCGCGTCGTAATCTGCAGAGGCTGATGCACTCCTCGTGGAGTACAAGCTGAACAACCCTCGCTTGGCCAACACTTTCGACTGGCTGATTGCGGATGAAGCTCACAGCGCGTGTCGATATGTAGGCTCGTTCAGGAACATGATGGCTCTGCTCAATTTTGGTCGTCTACTCTGGGTGACTGTAACTCCACTCATAACGTCGTTACGCGACTTGCGAGCTCCCTTGTCCCTAATGTCCATATGGCTCAAGGTTCGCTGGTATCCTTCTGCCCTTGAACTCAAGGGCACTGTGGGACTTTAACAAGATGACTATGACCCCTATAAAAAGGAAGATCATGTCAAGGATGGTTCCACGGTAGTGGGGGTCTTTTCAAAGCCTTATTTGAGGAGTCATCCTGGACCTCGTCGCTTGAAGAAGGTCTACGAGGAATCAGACCAACGTGGGCCGATTTGGAAGCTGTCACCAGCCCTGATCCAGTGCCTGATCCAGTGCTGTGGCTCCCAGCTTAAGTGGAGTTCGGGCATGGCTACAAAAGTTGCCAACTCGATCTTTCAGCTTGTACAGATCCGACGATCAATAAGGACTCAGCTTGCTCTTCCGGATAACACAGTATGCTACCCCGTAGATGGTATCCTACCCGCCAAGACTGTGATAGAAGAGTTGGCCTACCACGATTGCGACGAAAATAGAGAGATTGTGAAGGAGAACGGACACAAGCACGCGGGTGAGGAAACTTGGCCCACGGTGATCAATACTAGCTTCTCCTCTAATAATAGGATAATATTAGTCTTGAAATATACCTTAAAATAACAAAGATTAAATATTTACCCAGTTTTTATAATTCTTGAGGCTAAACTTGTATTACAGTAATCGAGGTAAGTGAATATGTTAAATTTGGCGAACAGGCCAAAAGCGTAGCGCGCAACTAGTAATTAGCAGCTTCTTCCCAATTGCCGGGTTGTATCCCGTACAATTCAACAGAAGAGGCCAATATCTATCAGTAGGCCAGCTGATGGGCTCATTTCATCTTCACCCGCGTGACAAGTAAGCGACACTCCGCGATGGAAGCCCTATAACCAAGGCAATCAGCTCTGCGCAGCACATTGGTTGATGTTGGCACTTGTGCTTAGCACCATGGCATTTATCCGTGAGACGGCTAAAGTGAAGAACCCCAGATTATCTCCACAAAACCGCGGATTGTCGCTCTCGTTGGTCCCATACTACTTACTGTAGCTGACCTCATTGGGCAAAAATAGGCGTCTTGGCATCATGGTTTAGTCTTAAGACTCATCCAAAAAACTGGCGCAACCTGCCCTTAAAAAGAACAACGAAGCTCTTGCAGATATCAAAAGTTCCTTAGCCATCTACCCAACTGCACTCACTTACCGCTATTCTGTCTGGCAAGGAACCAATATATGTTCAAAATGGAGACAGTTCGCGAGATTCGTTGGGGAATCCTTGCCACTGGTGCAATCTCGAAAACGTTGTAAGTTGATGTTTACTTCTCTCAGACATAAGTCTCTTTTCTCATGCACTTCACAGCACGAAAGACTTGCTCCTTGACCCAAGCGTTCGTGGCGTCAAAAACATCAAGCACACAGTTGTCGCGGCAGCCTCCTCCTCATCGAGTGCCCGTGCTGAGGCATTTCTCAAGGATGTGGGAGCTCCTTCAACTGCCAAAGCTTATGGCTCGTATAAGGAGCTGGTTCAGGATCCCGACGTCGAGATCATATATGTTGCGACGCCACATTCACACCACTACCAAAATGTCATGCTTTGCCTGGAAGCTGGGAAACATGTTCTTTGCGAAAAAGCGTTTACCGTAAATGCCAAGCAAGCACGCATCTTGGTGGATAAAGCCAGAGAAAAGCAGTGTTTCTTGATGGAAGCGTTCTGGACAAGATATTTCCCGGTGACGGACTACGTACGAGACGTTATTAGCTCTGGGAAGTTGGGAACTATCTATAGGGTCTTCTCAGACTGTAGTGTACGAATGTCCCCGGAAGTCTCCTTCAATGACGGAAAACACCGGATGGTAAATGCGAGCCTTGCTGGTGGCGCGTTGCTCGACCTCGGGGTTTACAGCTTGACTTGGCCGTTTTTGGTATTCCAACAAACGCAGGCCTCGAAGGAACAGCCAAAGGTGCTCTCTTTCATGACCAAGGTATGTGTCCTCTTGAGCCACTGACTGTTTTCAAGACTCCAGTTGCTGATAAACCGACAACAGTATGAGAAAACGTCTGCGGACGAAACCACAACGATGATCCTAACTTTCCCCCGAGAAGCATCGGCTGGTGGCGATGCCCACGCTATTGCTACCACCTCTATGCGAGTTGGAAACGTCCCAAGTGATGCTTCTCAGGCCAGTGTGCGCATTCAGGGGGAGCTTGGAGAACTGCAGCTATTCCCTGTACCACATAACCCTAACGCTACTAAGCTGATACTCAAGGATGGGAGTGTCGAGGAGAAGGCATGGCCTAAGCCCGGCCCAGGGAAGGGAAGTGGTTGGTACAATGGATTCTTATCTCATAAAAACCCAGAGGGTGAGGGCCAAGGTATGTTTTGGGAAGCCGATGAGGCAGGCTTTGCTATCATGGAAGGCAGGAAAGAAGGTAGATATCTGGACTTGGCTGAGACGGTATCAATCATGGAGGTCTTGGATGAGGTTCGGCGCCAGGGAGGCCTGGTTTACCCAGAGAAGATTGAAACAGTAGACTACCCAGTAGAATTGTAAAGATAGTGCTATTGATGTCGCAGATAACGGTTCTTCTTGGCGTTAAAGATAGCATGATCGCTTCTTGTTGATCGCTTCTTGTTGTTGTGATTGTTATGTAGGTAGATTGTCTTAGGAGTGGAAAAGCAGGTAGTTGTTATAGCTACTGAGGACTTAGATTACCTCTCATGATGTATTTAGTACAACTCTTCCCTACGGCAAGCTAGAAAGCTTTAATAAGGCAATTATGTAAGTATTAGGTTATAATGCTTAAAATGTGAAAAAACGTTGTTATTTATTATCGTGGAAGCACCTTGCATTTGAGAGAGCAACGAGCAACATACATAATAAAGATAGATAATTAGGGTTCTTAACAGTAGCCGTTCCAATAGGCAGCATGTCATCCTCCAAATATAGACGAAAGTGCGAGGTAGTGTATTCTCTTCAGAAAAGTCCTTCCTATAGAATAGGTATTAGGCCTTGAATATCCCACTTATTGTCCATGAGCGTAGCGGTAATGGGAGTTCCTAGCCTGTAGAAATCCTACTCCCCTAAACTTCTACGGATTCAATCGCTCGACTTGGGCAGCCCCAGGGCTCTTATCGTCCATAGTAAGATGATTTCCACTCTGAAACAGATCATCACCAAACAAGGCATCCATCTCCTCAAGGGTACGTCTCTTGGTCTCAGGGTAGCAGAAAATGTAGACAAAGCCAGAGATGAGGTTGAAGGCAAAGAAGAAGTAAAAGTAATTAAACCCAAGGGTTCCCAATGCAATAGGACTGCATTGGGCAAAGAGAAGATTCAAACACTGCGAACATGTCAGATTTTGACCGTAGAAACCAATATAACTCATATACATACCCAATTGCTCATGGCAGATAAGGAAGCACCAACAGCTCTGATCTCGGTGGGAAAGATTTCAGCCGGATAGATCCATGAGATGCATCCAAGTGGCTGGAAAAAGAGCTGAAACACGAAGTTCATGGCAACCTGAGCGCGAAGGGCGTCGTTGTTGGGATTTGCAGCCCCGGCTGGATAATACTTATTCAAAATGGCATTGGCAAGCATGCAGCCTGACATTCCGAAAGCGCCGACAGTGATGGGCCAGATTCGGCCAATCCTATCAATAATCAGAAGTACAAGGGTGTTCTCAATGATACCCGTAGATCCATTGATGCCAGTGATCATGAGAGATTGAGATGTGGTGATGCCCAGTGATTTATAGATTCGTGGGCCATAGTAGTTGATAACTTGCGAGGGTCAGTAGATAGACTAGGCGTCGACTGCGGTCCAGCTGACGTACCGTTGATACCGGATAGTTGGCCAAAGGCTTGAATCCCACAGCCAAGAGCAAGGCGACGTCTCCACGAAGGACGAGTCAGTATCTCAGACCAAGAAGCCTTGTGGATACTATTATCCGCGCGGATCGAACTTTGGATTTCGAGAAACTGCGAGGTGATATAATCTTCGTTCTCGCCGTCATAATAGAGGCGGCGCAGAGTCTCACGGGTGTCCTCTTCGCGGTCTTTCTCCATCAGCCAGCGCGGGGACTCGGGCAAAAACATGATTCCGACCGCTAGGATAAGTGCAGGTACGGCTTGAAACGCCAAGGGAAATCGCCCTATCAAGACATCAGTTAGCCTTCACCACAGAAGAAAAGGGGTATATGTACATTGGAACGCGGATTGAACGTGTGTCGATCCGTAGCCAATCCATTGCGCTGCAAAGAAGCCCCAGGATAACATCCACTGGAGCAAGCCGCTCAGCATACCCCGAATCTGAGGTGGCGATATTTCGGCCTGAGTAAACAGTTAGGGCAAAGATAGTGTGAGGTCCGAGGGCTGGTTAAACGTACGCAATACATGGGGACGATACTGGTCAATTGTCCGACGCCGATGCCTGCGAATAGGCGTCCAGCAATGAGCATTGCAATGGTGACTGCACCGCCTTGCAAAGCAGATCCAAAAACTCCGAGCACCGATGCGAGAAAGATTACTCGTCTTCTCCCGATGAGATCGCCAAGGTAAGTTACTGACAAGGATCCTATAATAGCGCCACCTATACGACATCGTTATTATGGCTGCAGAAGACTCAGCTGGGGACTGAGAATTGCAAACCTTGGAAAGCAGAGACAATGCCTCCAGTTTCGGCATCGGTTGGTTGTTTAAAGTATTCAACGAACAAGGGTTGGGCGATGGTTGAAGAGATAATACCCGAGTCGTAGCCGAAGAGGAAGCCCCCTATGGCAGAGAAGACAGCAGAACTAATCACAACAAGTTTCCCCATTTTGGACAGAGCTGATGGTGATGGTATTGGGGAGAGAGAGCTGTGTAACAAGTAAGATCTGCACTGGCCAAGCAGCTGCAGGGAACGGTGTGATATATCTTCCGTGGGCTCTCTGCGACCAAGGTCGGCTCTCTGCGACCAAGGTCGGCTCTCTTACCCCATATTGTCTTATGCCTGTTAAACTAATGCGGAGATTTGTTACATGGAGTGGAATCTCGGCGAAGCTCCCCGATCCCGGAAGCTAGAGCAATAAGGGGGAGCGAGAGCGAGCTTCACAATTTCACAATCGGGCCGGGGAAATTTCCCCGCACAAAGGAGGTTGGATGATTATAAGCTTTGTGGGGGTGGAGTGGTTGGTTGGACCTATAGCTAAGACTGAAGGGTGGATCTTCGAGCGATATTCCCCGATACCTGTCGGGTATTGACAACCGTTGGCCAGGGTAGGTATCCGTAGACTGGTTAACTATTTTCTGATTTGTCGTAGAAGCTTAATGCATCAAAAGCCTCCCCAAGTCCGGCATGCGAGTGTCCGTTTCGGGAGCTGTTACCACTATCCATTGAACAAAGTCAACGAAATGGCCGAGGATCTGACGGTATATCCAGTAGTACAGTACAATCATGTTACAAATCGAGTCTCAATTTGAGTCACCTTTGAAAGCCTGCAGAAGTAGCGCTAGCAGTCGAATCTTGGCTTGAAATGAGTAAAAAAGCCTGGCTCAGCAGCATACAATATCCCATGCTTTAACAGAGCTCACTAGATCTTCACTAGCATCATTTACACATTGTATTCCAATCTATCATGTTTCAAATCACGACTTGCAGGGTGCTCTCTCATCAAAACACACTTAAAGCCTTGCCCCAAGCCCACTTTTACCATATGCCTTGAAAGACAATATGGCGGACTTTACAGGCACTGGCGAGTAGCACGCAAACCGTCGGATCTTCCTAGTTTAGTCTCAAACGAAGAGAAAATTAATCATGGACTTGGTATTCCAGTGGCGGCAAATCTTATGGTTGTTATGTCAGTTCATCTCTCACTTGTGAATAGCCCACCGGTTCGAGCTCCTGGTCTTGACTACTCATAAAGCATTGACAAAGGTCTAGTACCCGGGCATAACTCAAAAAACAGATGACTTCTTATACTTGCCATAAACAACCCCGTTCTGCGTGCAACCACACCTCATCGTTCAAGATCAGCAACAAAGCTGGCACCTTGAAATGCCGATGGCCTCATGGTCAACTCTATGTTATCGCGTACATGAAAATCATACGACAGGCGTAGAAAGCCCTGCTGTGGGCCCCTTGTGCCATTTATATGGAGTTAACAGCGGTTTTGTCAAACAAGGTAATTGGTTGTGGCACCTCGTAGCCGCTCTCTCCATCTTTTGTAAAACGTCTATGCTCCCGACTCCCACAAACCAGTCGGGGACAGATTTTAAGCTACTACCAAGTTCTACAGTACTCTTTTCCACAGATCTCGAATGCTTACAGCGAGGAAATTGTGTAACTAGCACATGTGGACTGGTGACAACTCGTTCTCCAGTGTCTTCTATGATCACACCAATGAGATACTCTTCCTGACAAAACATGGCCCTAGAAATTCCAATTAGTAAAGTTACTGGAGGTTTATCCCCTCGTACTAGGTAATTTGCGACCGAGAATCCTTCTCATAAGCGGGATCTTGCCCGTATCGTAGGTTTGGCCCTTTACGCTGGAGTGACAATCGAGATGGGACCCAGTGTTACCGGTGCGAGAGCACTACTTTGACTACCGAGTGTTCTTCAACAGTATACAATCCTATATCATGCGGTGAGAACACAAGATGCGAGTCCCATCTCTGTCAGTGGATTATTCAATAGGTCAATGCAGTACAAGGTTAGTCCTGGGCTGCTGGTCGCAGAGCGGGTAGGTGCCTCGATCCGACTGCTTGCTTATGTTACATGTATCATACCTCCTCTCTTGCATCAAGCCATCAAGAATAGTCGTGTTACAGTTTCTCCTGAGAACGCCTTCATAGCGGAGAAGCTTAACCACCTTGCGAGAGCCGAAATGTACAAATTATATACGTCAGCCAGCACCGCATCACTTGCCCCAGAACCTCTCCAACACTCCAGTTCCCTATCTTCGAATACGTGTGACTTCCAATTCTCAACGAGGTTTCAGTTCTTTAGTCAACATGAAGTTTTCCACCGCCACCCTTCTGACTCTTGCCCACGGTATCATCGCCATGCCATGGTCGACTGGCAAGTCCAAGCACTCTGGCTCAACAGTTTTGTCGACCAATGAAGACATCACGTTAGTATTCAAGATTCAGTTTTCTTGAGACGTCGCATACCTTTCTGAGATATCGTGAGCGTCAGTCCTTTTTTGAAGCAGCCTTTACCTTTTTATACTCTTGCATAACCAGATGGAAATCAGCTACTGAACTTTGCTTTAGCCTCTCCATCAAGTTCTCCCAGTCTCCGATAAGAGAGCAGAACAATTATGTTCACGAATATGCTGTTTGTTGGAGGGCGTGCTTTGGAGATGCCCCTAAATGCCCAGATAGCTGGGTAAGTTTAACGCTAAACCTCACGCTTATTTTGTTTCCCGTGTTTACGATATTTTAGTATCCGAAGAAGATAGTACGAGAGGCTGTTGGTTCTATCGATGCCATCTTACTGACATTGATACCACAGGGAGATTGTTGGACTTGCTGCCGGGATGCTGGCGCCGATGACCAGCTTTGAAATTACTTACATCCAAACAGGGGCGGATACAGGGCTTCCCATTCCAACGCCATAAGGCTATCTGTACTTACTGCAGGCTCTATGCTCGCATCGTCTCTCCTTTAACACTGTCCTCACTGATCACTGCTTTTCGCTCATTCAACTCTTCTTTCTACTGGCTGTTGAGTATGAAGGACTCATTGAATAAGACACTCATTAAATTGTCCCAAACCTCATGCAAAGTCAACGTCGGCATGTCTCGAACCATTGATAAAAATCCTGCTCCAACTGATGACAACATTGCTATGATAGTCGACAGAAGGCAGCTGAGTAGGGCCGATTTAATGAAGACATTCATGTTCACAATCATGCATCCTTATGGACCAGCACGATCTATTAAGCTATGTGGGCCTTGACTAGAATCGTAAAGTACCTACGTTACCTATATACGAAGCGTGTTCTTTCAAGGTCCTTCATTACGTCATAGCTAGCCTTTACCGCCATGAAACTCCTGCAGTGGGTCGATACATAATACAGCTTCCACCCACAGTACCGCAGCCAACCGTGATAACTCGACTTATAACGTTTAAGATGTCGACCAGAGAGGAATGGATCATGTCTCAGATCGCGCCGACAAAAGAAGAGCTGGAGGCGGGCGACGGCTGCCATCTCGACGAAGGAATGAGTCTGAACAACTATCTCGACAACAAGCTAAGCCCTCAGGAGGCCGCGAGGGCCATAACTACACCAGTGCTACAAGAGACGGATCCTCCCGCTGAGCTCTATCGCTTGAATGCATTGCTGTCGGAAGCCCTTGTCGAACTGGACGCCGACCGCGAGAGGCTGTTTGATCTGCTCGCTGCCATTCAAGCATTGCCGCAGACACCTGAGATCGACTGGTCGCAACTCCCAGGTTTTGGCAGCATGTGGAGTGACTCGTTCGGACAGCATCACCATGGAGCAGGGTTCTGGGAGAAGGAAGAACAGCCATTGTCCCATGACAGAAAAGCAGAGCTACGCCAGCACTTCAGGGCCTTGGGGACTGTCGAGGCCGAAATGTATGTTCGCAACTTTGATATTGTAACGGAGCGTTGGGGACACGAAACGCTGAATCTGGTTTGCATAAGGCGTCCTAGGCTAGACATCTTCGTGAGTGGTATACACGCGTGGCTGACCGTGGCTGGGTGGAAACTCATGAAAGATCTGAGGCCAAACCAGGTGGAAAGTTGGTCAAGGGCATTGAAGGGTCGACCAGACCGGTGGTATGCAGTTAAAACCACCATGGCTGAACATTGGGATTACTGGAGAAGTACGTTTTTGCAAGTCAGCCAGGAGGACGATTTTCTCTCGACTGAAGCCAAAGAACTTGCCGCAGCATGTTACCACTTGATGCAAGACAAGGCCTGAGAGTTGTCATCTCTAACTATGGGCCGTCTATTTGTGATCGAGTCATTATCCTGACATAGTCTGTCATATAGGCAACGAGTGAAGGCAGCCGCCGCAGAATAATAAGAAGGCCAACAGGAATGCGCCAATTGCAAACCCACCCTGAATATCTCCCATCACAGCAGTGTACACCACAGAAACAATGAGAGACAGCACGAAACCAATACATCCGCACAGAAACATGGCAAATGTGTCCAGAGTCTCCACAAACCGGATTCCCCAGCCAGTCGAGCTTCCTTTCCGGGGACACGCGCTCGGCCTCTTCCTCATCTTTTTCGGAATCCTGTTGAAGAGTATGGGGAGCACCTCGGCGTGATCTGGGTTCTCGAATAGGTGCGACAAGAGGTTCGCATCAATAGGTGGATCTGTATCCGACTGCTCAAAGTCGTATCCCACCCTCTCTTGCAGCCCTGGCAATGAAGGGCATTGCTGGATGTTGACGAGCTCGCTGAGAAAGAACTCAAACTTGAACTTGAGTTAGACTAAAGTGTGCTTTTAGTGCCAATGATTTGAATACGTGCCTTGACAAATTCGATGGAGGTTACTCACCGAAACCACCGCCATCTATAACTCCGGCGACATTCGTAATATATATGTCGCAGCGCTTTGAACAAGTCGCGGTCTGAATGGATCTGGCAGACGTCGGGTTGGTGCGCCTTAGTAGCCAATTGCATGAAAGGAGCGCATATTAGGAGGAACCTGTGTTGTGGGCTCAAAGAAGCTTGCTCACTCCTGGAGGCGATGTGGTAACCTTCCTCTAATCTCGAGTCGCCTTGTTGATGTTTGGGTAGGTCCTGTGTTCCCCTCTTTCGAAGAGAAACAGGCAGCGAGTTTCTGATTTGGGAAACCAGGCGGCTGGCCTTTCCAATTAACGAAGGATCCACTAGAGCGATACTCCCGGTCATCTCCAGGTTTGTTTGCTTATAGTTTTGTATGAGAGTTGCCAGCTCTTCAAGCCCCCCTTCTCGCTTTTCCAGGTAGTCATCGTAGCCACTCTGTCCACAGTGCTGTCGATAGCTGGTATCAGCGAACACCAGTCTGTCTAAGGATCAGGCTGATATACTTACGCAAGACCAGGGGAGGCGAGTTTGGCCAGATGGTGTCGGAGACATCCAAAGCTTTGAAACCAAGCTATTAAATTTCTGTCTGGAAGCAGCAAAGCCATCTTGCCCTTGGGACATTTGAATCTCCGCCATCGAAGTCCTCGCCACGAAAACCTTCAATCCCAGAGTGAAGCTCTCGAAAGGCGCTCCGTAGGATATGAAGTTATGCACATTTTCGTAAGTGACATTTACCCCATCTTTCTCGTCCTCTTCCTTCTCGCCTTTCTCATCCAGTTCCTCCTCTTGAGAGATTCCAACTATGGCCACAGCACCAGGCTTGTCCAGCGGGCTAAGCTCGGCTGCGTGACAGTCAATGATACGTCGCGCAATATTCAGACGAGATGCTCGAACGAATCTTGCAGCAGCATAGTCCAAGACGGTTTCGGCGTCATTCTTCAAGTCGCGTGACAGGCGAGCAAGAAACCTGGAGATCTGCTTCTCGGCAGCCTGCCTCCGGACCGATAGCCTCACCACCTGTGGCCAGATATGTCTCAAGTTGAATTGATTGAGGACATCGCGGAATAGGGCCTCGATGGCCTCTTGCTCTGAGTCGATAGGAACAGTAAGTTCCGTTGGTTGAGCTGACATACCGCTTAATACCGACTCGCAATCTTTACTGTCCAGTGACTCGTCATCTTCATTGTCCAGCGGCCCCAGGGATTCCAGCGATTTTCTCTTTAATGAGTTGACTAGTGGCTCTCCCTCTGGGTCATCGGCCAAAGAGCCACTCTCAGGATGCTGGCCGGGCGGACTATTGACCCTGTCGTTTACGGCTTTGTATCCAGAGCGCACGGTGCAGGCGTAGCCGACCAACAAGGGCGTTTTCTGAACGCTGTGTCCTAGACGTCCGTACTCGGCACAACGATCGATGGCGTGCTGATTCTAAACGAAAAAGGGATCTTGCGTGTTTTATCCTGTGCCCTGTCAGCCTAGAGACAAAATCAGGCTCTGCTGCAGAGGCAGCCAAGGCATATCGTAAAGGAAATCAGCTAACCGGCCCAGTCACATTTATATCCACGATGGGCCTCATGCATGCACATTCTGGCAAGGCAGCTTTGGAGCAGCAAAAGTAACTTGGTCTACTTTTGTTCAACAGGCACCGCCGAGACTCTCTGTGGCATGTGAAATCCTACTCCTTGGTCATTTTTCGTTTGGAAACAGTTTGCCTGATGAGAAAGGGGAGTAGGACTCCTCTACAAGAAGATGACGTCTCAAAGCGGTCAAGCAGAGCAGCTACACAGGATACCAGGTATTTGCGAGCACCGGTCGGGTTTCACCGCAGTTTCTCGTTCTTCACCTTTACAAAATTGGGTAGGTGGATCAGCTTATACGCCTTATCATCAATTGTTGATACGACAACTATCGTTTGGAGAACTGGCGGTGGCTTGCTGCGCACTCGAATATTCAGTCCGAATAACTCCAAACTGTCATGTTGTGAAAGTGACATTCCTGCTGTTCCTTATCATCCTCCCTACGGCGTCTTATTGAAAATCATTGTACCGTAGGGAGTTGCCAAAGAGGCCGTCAGCTGCGACTTGACTTTGGCCAGCCACGGAGGTCCATAACAGGCGGTTTTGTTCTTAACCGCACCACATAGAACAGCCGGACGTGTCGATCAGCTCTGTCACGGTGTTTTACGTCGGCCAATGAAGTAAGTAGTGATTTACTGCTTTCATCGAACTAACATTAATATTGTGTGTGAGGAAGTGTAAAGCCTTGTCCAGTGGAGCGGAGGCAACAATTCAGGCAAACCCTAAAGACTTTGGCCTAGCTAGATAAACTATTTATAACTGCCTCAGGATATTATTAGCTTATTAAGATGAGCGAGTCCTAAGACTTTAATAAAGACTAGTATATAACTTAGGTACAGAAACCTAAAGTTTATAATAAGATAGAGGTAAAAAGAGGATCTCTTATTATAATAGTATGTAATTCAAACATCTTATTGCTTGAATCGTTTATATGTTCTATATATGTGATGAGCTGATGGGTTAGACGCAATGTCCGTTCGTCCCACCAAGGCGACGCTCGGTATTGCTATGAGAACTGGGGATTATGCGTCAAGGGGAGTACCCTCACTGCTTTTTCCTAAATCAGTCCTTACCCTTTTTACCACCTCAAACGCTTGAGAAATCCTGTACTTGAATCCCCTTTCAACGCCAACTATATCCAGCAGTTAGTCAAATGCTCAGAGATAAGAGAGGGCACACCGAGCACATAATAGAGCACAGTGGCACTGAAAGGTGATGTTTGGACTTACGGATGATCAAGTGAACGTATTTTGATATCACAGGTGCCCATATCAACACAGCGACGAGTTGCCCAATACTCCACTTACTCTTGTCGGTCTGTGTTAGCATCTTTATAAGCGGAAACCGAACTGTGGCAAGACCGACGGCTATGCAGCCAATGGCCCCAGCCTCAGCAACTGGCACCAAGATGGTAGCTGCGTTGACAAGCGCACGTCTCATCCACCCATACACCTGTAAGCGTCCCTGGGAGGGTCGCTTGTGTCTGTTTTGAAACCATTCCGTGGCGCTGATTGCTTCCCAGAGCTTGTCCCACCAAAGAACGCCGAGAAGACCGAGAGGGGCGCAGACGGTTGCCGCAGGTAATTTATAAGAGTAAAGACCAAGGCGCTTTCCAACGCAAAAGGTGCGAAGGGAAGGATGTCCGCCACACTCGGGTAGTGTATTCTGATCCTTGAACATGTCGTATACTCTGTCAACGTCCAAGCTAGCGGCTGTATTCGCTGCCGCAGCGGCAAGTACCAATGCGACAGTGGAGAGGAATAAATAATAGATCGAGTCAAGACGGGCGCGGCGTAGAGATATTTGTGTGAGGACGATAGGCCAAGCTCCCATGCCGGCAACCACCTGGATACTGTCGCGATTCCAAAGCAAGCTCTACCAGTTCTCTGCGCCACTGAAAACAGCCGACTGGGAGTTGACACACAGTAATGCTATTCCTATGGCGACGATGAAGAAGCATTGGGCTTCATGCAGCTCGGCAAGGAAGGTGCTTGTAGCTTGAGCAACATTTGTCCGCTCCATTCGGTGAAGGGCCGAGGGCTGGTACGAGAGCGGGTTGACACTTGAGCCTTGTCTGCGAAGCAAGCGGGTGGATACAGTTGTGATCTTATCAATCATTTTACCACAGTTGAGCAAGAGGAAGAACACCCAGGCATATACTGCCATTGCCGTTTGGGTGATGTACGATATGAGTACCTAAGGATAGCCAATCAGCATATACAAAGCTATCATACGCCGCTTCACTTACGCCAGGCCCAGCGATATCAACATTAATATCACTTTCCAGATCATCGCAAACTGACTTGAGGGCATCATACATCATGATCCACCGAACTTGATCGCCGTCGATATAACCCGAATCCGGGCGACTGATAGAGCAGTCACCCATGCTCTTGTCGCGGCAGCTCGCCGCCGCACACTCATATGTCTTATTAAGAACCCCAGCTCCATCGAAATTAGTTGCATTCTGGATCGTGAATTCAAACAACGCGCCCTTTATCAATGCGTTGGAAGAGTCATTAAGCGAGGGAAACGTTGTCGAGGTTAGCACTACTGAAGATAGTGAGAGGTAGTGCCAGAGGGTCTTCCATGAGCTGAAAAGAGATGTTGTATCGCTACACGTATTTGAGCAATTCATGTAGCCACCGTAGGACCGACAAGCGCCGAAGAGGAGAGACATGGGCTCTGTGTTATCGACGGCTTACTTTTTGTCGAGGCGGGTGAACAGATCCCATGATCGAGAGAGCGTTCCCTCAAGAATAGCGCCTGTGTCGGGCCGTGCCGTAGCATCGCTAGTGAAGCCATCAAGCTCATGGGAACTGCCGTCTGAGAGAATGTTGATGATACCGGTTCTGTTGATGGGTGACGTCACGTTCACAAGCCAAGGTGGCGTGACATTCATTTTTCGAAATATGTCTTCAACCGACATGTCTTGAAGAGTTGCATGTAGTCTTGTCGGAAACTAGTCAGGAAACTGGGTTGGTATCAATGATTTAGAGCTCTTGCAATGGAGATGGAGCGATTCGATGTACGCAAGATTCTGCTGAGGGATCACGGCCTCTCCTTGAAATCTGTCCATGCTTACTAAGAGCCAGGCTGTGCTGTGACAATGCCACCTAAGAAGACAGGGTACATGGTTCACAAGCGAATGTAATACTGCAGAAAGCTAGTGGACATCTTCAGGATCTCGGCCTGGAGTTCTGTAACTGTCAAACCAAGCATCATGCGGTTCGGCGTTGAGAGCATACGCAGTGGAAATACTGTTAAAACTAACTTGACCCTATTTTTGGCTCTATCTTACTTCTATCTACGGAGACCTCACTTCAAGAGGGCCCATCTTCCCTCCCGAAACACGGACTTGATCGTTACTTGGAAAGATGACGAGAGCATCTGGCGCCTCAGTCGTCGTGGGCTTCATGATCAACCGCCCAACAACCCTTCTATCTCTCCACTCTAGAGAAACCAACCAGCCTCCTTTGACCCTAACGTTTGAGTACTTGCCAGATGACCACGTAGCGGGTAAAGCCCATAAAAGGCGAATATCGACGACTTGCTTGCCATCCGCCTCAGACCGCAGTGTCGACTGGACAAGACATTCTAGAATACCAGCGCAGCCGCCAAAGTTCCCGTCGATCTGGAACGGCGGGTGATTATCTAGCATGTTTGGTAGCGTTGAGTCTTTCAAAAGCAGATCCATGTGTTGTCCACACCCCTCGCCGTCGAACAGCCGAGCGTGAAGGTTCAGTAGCCATGCCCTGCTCCAACCAGTGTGGCCTCCTCCGTGGGCAGCCCTTCGCGCAAGTACCTTCTTTGCTGCAGCGGCCAAGTCTGGCGACGTTACGGGGCTGATATGATCGTTGGGGTAAAGTCCGAAGAGATGAGAGACGTGTCGATGGCCGGGTTCCAGTTCCTTGTAATCCTTCAAACCCCATTCCTGAATCAGACCCTCCTCATTCACAATTAACGGCGGCAGCTTCTTAAGCGCTTTTTGGACTTGGCTTCGGAGTGGATGGTCTTTGTTGAGGATACCAGTGCTCCAAAGGAAGCTTTCGAACGCAATACGAATAATAGTCATGTCGATGACGGAACCTTCGCAGAGTATCCCGGCCTCGCCGGATTCGGAGATGAAAGTATTCTCGGGGGACAGCGACGGATTGGTAACGAGGTACTTGCCGCATGCTGAAGGGATGAGGAAGTCGAGCAGAAATTCGACACAGCCTTCGAGAGCATGAAATATACGAGTATGTAGCGTCGGTTCATACTGGTACGTCAACATCTTGACCACATCTATGCAGACCCAGACACCCCCAAGAGGCCAAATGGTGGAAGGCATCCACCGGTCCTGAGGGTCAGTATCTGCCCAGATATCTGTGTTGTGATGGGCACACCATCCTCGGCATCCATACATCACCCTCGCTGTCTTCTTGCCTCTCTCAGCCATTCTCTCCAGAAGATTCACTACTGGCAGGGCGCATTCAAGGAGGCTGCAAGGTGCGGTCGGCCAGTAGTTCATCTGGAGATTAATGTTGATAGTGTACTTGGACCCCCAAGGCGGCACAAACGAAGGGTTCCAGATGCCCTGCAGCGTCGCTGGTAAGGGTTTGTCCGAATTGCGACTGGACGAAATGAGAAGATATCGGCCGTAGTTGTGGTATAGAGCCACTAAACCTGGGTCTCGGTCGTTCTTGATCCGTTCGTTCGTTGGGAGCTGACTCGCGTCTGGCCACATGCGAAGGGCCATTCGGTTGAAGAGGCTGGTATAGTCTTTCCGATGGCGGCCAACTAACTCAGCCCACGATTTCTCGAGCGCGGCGTTCACATCGTAAAGGGCCGAAGCTTCTGGGTCGGCGACTCGAAAGGTCGTCTGCGCACCGATGGCAATCACACAGCGGGACGTGTTGACGATCAAGCAATTGCCGACTGCCTCAACATTGCCATCGTTTGCGTCACAGGAAACACCAAGAACGAGGGCCAGCGGATTGCTCCCTTTCCCCCCTGGCGTGGCGTTGAGGATGATGCGTCCATCTTGAGCGCGGATGCTGTCGAGATACTCGTTCACTTCCCACTCGACCTCACTCTGTCGGGTCAGACGCACGACAAAGCGCGTCTTCTCGGACGCTTCGAATCGAACTGCCAAGACATTGTCTGGAAAACTAGCGATCGCATCACGGCGGTACGATACGCCTCGGCATTGGTACTCGGTTGTGTTCTGAGAGGTGCTTAGATCAAGACGTCGCGTGAAGTCGCTAACATGGGCATCGCCATGGCCGAACTCAATTGTGCAGATCCCCAACGGCTCATAGTGCCGCATGCTCGCCGGAGTGGCGAAGAAGGCTTCCCTGACAAGGGTCTCTGCTTCTTTGTGCCTCTCATCTCTGATTAGCTGCCGCAGAGTGGCCAGGTTGCGGTAGGCATCCCGGGGGGTTCTGTCTTGCGGCCCGCCGTACCAAACTGAATCCTCGTTGAGTTGGATCAGCTCGGTTGAACTTCTGCCGTGGATCATGGCCCCTAACCGGCCATTTCCAATTGGAAGAGCCTCGGACCACGAGGATGCGGGGGAGTTGTAGTGCAGCAGCAAGCCCTGATGGGCTCCAGCTGGTTCATTATCGGCCATGGTTCTGGAAGCGCGTGCCGCCTTGCCGTAGTCTGTGGTTGCTAGGGACTAGTAAGTTCCCGCCTGAAATGAGGGGAGCTAGCTGCTCTGTTGGTTGAAACGGGAATTGCTAAGCCTGGTTTGATGTGTGTATGAACTGATCATTCTACGGTCCGTTGCGTGCTGCGGTTCAAGGCGGCGTCTGCCGTTTTAACCCCAGAACAACCACGGCAGCCCACAAGCCAATGCGGGCGGCTGGGGTATGGATGCGTTGAGCCCTCTTATTCGAGGAATTATTGTTAGGGTTAGCATTATGAGGGGACGCCAACCCCAGAATCATAAGCTTTGGGCAAAGCTTGGCTGTCACGACTTTAGCCGCCATCCAATGGCTATATGTGATCATCGGCTGGACAAGGAAGTCTGGTCGGTCTGGAACAGCAATTTTCGGCAAGATTGCCGTCGAGGAAGAGGAACTTTGTACAAGTCCATGGCCACATGAGCAAAATGGGTTGGTTATGTGTTGGAATGGCCGAACTCTTCGCCAAGGCTCGTGCTGGGATGTGGCATCCGGAGGCTAATCTCGTCAACGTTGTTTGCACCGACTGTTCGGCACGACCGCCTTTCGAGAACCCTAGGATGCAACCTCGCTAGGATATGGCGAAAAGGTTGCATTGGGATTGTCCATTGACTCTTTGATATAAATAGCGGCGTGGGACATGTCATCTACCGCCCCTCGCGACAGTTTCAGTTCTACTGCGACACTCTTGCTCTATCGTCTAAATATCCTTTGAGGGAGACGCCAAGATGCCTATCGCGGTGCGACGACCATCCTATGAGCGGCAGAACGTCTACCAAGATGTTGTTGCCGATGCCGAGAAGTCTGGTGTTGCCGTCGAAGAGGTTGTCACGGCTCGTATCACCGAAGACCACTTGGTCACCAAGTCGAGGGAAGCTCTAAATCTTCGATCCAGAGCAGGTTTCCGCATCTTCCTGATCATGATCGTCATGGGCTGCAATCAAGCCGGGTAAGTGCCTATCCCACCACTTCTCTTGAGATTGTCATCTCTTTAAGCCACCTTCACCTACCTGCCCATGACTAATTACTGGAATAACTGTAGTTACGGTATCGACTGGGGTGTAATCAGCAGCATCAACTCCAACCCCTACTGGCACAGCTATTTCGGATTCGAAAACAGTGGCTCAACGCTCGGAGTCATCAACGCCCTGATGACCGTTGGCAACTTCTGTGGTGCCCCGTTCCTCTCTCTGGCAGATACATTCGGTCGTCGTACTGTCAATTTTATGGGGTGTGCTATTACAATCATCGCGGCCATCATCCAATGCTTCTCACCCAATGTGAGGCTATTCATGTTTGGCCGCTTTCTCCTGGGCTTTGGTACTGCTCTTTGCACAAGCTCGCAGTATATCGCTGAAGTTTCTCCCCCGCATATTCGTGGAAAGTAAGTGCAAGCATCTTCCGCTCAGGAGCTTTGTTGACATGATGGACCAGCCTCGTCGGTATCTTCGGCGCCTTCTACCAAGCCGGTTCCCTCTCCATCATTGGAATCATGATGGGTTTTACTCATTGGCAAAGCAACTGGAGCTGGCGAGTTGCCTTCCTTCTCCAGTGCATCTTCCCTGCTATTGTCTGCATCACCATCTACTTCCTCTGCCCCGAGTCTCCGCGATATATGGTCATGAAAGGCCAGAGAGAAAAGGCCCGGAGCATGATTTCCAGGTATTTTACATCTTCAGAGGACATCAATCATCCATTTGTGGATGTCATGATGTCTCAGATCGACGAGTCTATCGAGACGAGCGCCGTGGGCTTCAAGGCAGTGTGGGACTTCCGCGTCTTCTTCACCAAGGCTGTCGGATTTCGCACAACTATCCTTCTTATTTATTCAATTTTCCAGCAATGGAACGGTCAGCGAAAATAATTCCATTCTTTTAGAGGATAAATCTAACATTTCCAGGTGGTGGCATCATCGGATTGTACCTCGATCCTGCCCTGCAGACCATCGGCATCACCAAGAAGCTCAGCGTTTTGGGCATCAACCTCGGTCTGACCGCGACGTATTTTGTCTTTACTCTTGTCGGTGCTTACATTATTGAGACCTTCCGCCGACGTACCTTGATCTTTGCGGGGTTGATCGCCATTATCATTGCGCAAATTGCCGTCACCATCACAAGCTGGCAGGTCGAACAACAGCCAGGCCGGCGATATCTTTCGTACCTCACTGTTGTATGGATCTATAGCTTCCAGGTCTGCAGTGCATCCTTGATTGCAACTATGCACAATTTGTATCCGGTGGAGTTGCTGTCTCTTCCGCTCAGAGCGAAGGGTATGGCATTGTACACCATGTTCCAGGTAAGTCTTGATGCAACTCTTCGCCTAAACAACGTAACTAATATTTGAAAGGGTGCCGCAGGAGTTGTTCACAACTATGGTATCTCGGTCGGCATCCAGAAGGTCGGGTACAAGATCTGGGCCGGTATGTGAAGTGTTCGCCCATCGATAACAACTTAACTAACAGCCTATACAGTTTACATTTGCTACAACTTTTTCCAACTCATCGCCGCCTACTTTGTCTTCCCTGAGACCGCAAAGCTCAACTTGGAAGAAATTGATCACATCTTCGAGACAAAGGGTGCCAACCCGATCAAGCTGAGCGTCAAGGTTGCGGATGCCAAATGGGCATCAATCAAGGAGGACAAGCGTCGCGCCCGCGACGGCACGACCATCACTCAGGTGTAACTGGACGATGATAAGCGGGAAACGAAACTGGTCGTTGAAATGTTCGCGAGCTCATAGTATTCATGAGCCTCCGGACAAACAATGAGTTCTTTGGTAGTGATAATACGGATCGATACGTCATCTACGAAATTACGAGACTAATTACATGGACTTAAGCTGTGCAACGTGTTCAATTGTCCTTTGCATTTTGAGTATAAGCTTTCAACTGATCTGTTCCTCCCGCGCCCGTAGCTTATGTTCGATGTTGAGGCTTTGCTACCAAGAGTGTAACATTTGCTTCGGCCTACATTGGGCAACCAAAAGACGCACTCCTGATCTGATTAAACTACCTGTAGCCAGATCTTATGATCAAAATAGCGTCCAATTATGAACAAGCCTAAACAAGATGCATTAGCTTAGACTCTGTGGGGTCCGGGGCATGCTCCGGCTTATTTCAACGGGTTAACGGTACGACGGCCCGAAAGATGCGAGTGGCGGCTTGCAGACAGCTCATTATTCGTGCGGAAGAATGAGAAGCTGTTCCAGCCTAATATCCGTAGTGCCTCGTCAATACAAGTCATGATCATCAGTAGAGCTTGGCCCGGCGTCTCCTCTTCCAACGAACCGCGCTCCTGAACACGAGGACACGCTCGTGAGCAGCAAACATCCACTTCTGCATGCAAGTTCCCCTCTTACAACGCATGATCGTGAAGGGCGCGTCTCTCGCGCCATTATTTTTAGGACAAAGTAATTCTCAATGTGCGTTACATCTCCCTGGTATCTTCTGTCCCGTATCAACTTCTGACACCATGGCCTCCCAGTCTGACTTCGATGACTCCATCAAAGGGGCGCTTCCGCCCGATTTTATTTGGGGATGGGCCACAGCGGCGGCTCAAGTTGAGGGCGCGTGGGACAAAGATGGCAAAGGTCCCTCCATCTGGGACAAGTTTGCTCACACCCCGGGCAAAGTCAAGGACAAAAGCACTGGAGATGACGCCGTGCGGTCCTACGATCTTTACAAGACAGACGTGGCGTGGCTGAAGAAGTATCGAGCAACGGGCTACCGATTCTCTCTCTCGTGGCCCCGAATTATTCCTCTCGGCGGAAAGGATGATGCCGTCAACGAGGCGGGCATCGCCTACTACAATCGACTCATCGACGAGCTTCTCGCCAACGGCATCACGCCTTTTGTCACTCTCTACCATTGGGACATTCCGCAGGCTCTAGAGGAGCGCTACGGGGGCATGTTGAACAAGGAGGCCTACACACCCGACTTCATACGCTATGCGCGAGTCTGCTTTGAGCGTTTTGGCGACCGCGTCAAGGACTGGATCACCTACAACGAACCGGGTGTCTTCTCCCTCGCCGGCTATGCCGCGGGCGTACATGCACCAGCGCGGTCGAGCTTCCGCGAGCTCAACAAAGAAGGCGACAGCAGCACCGAGCCTTTCATCGTCGGACACACGGAGCTCGTTTCCCACGCCTACGTTGCGGACATGTACAAACGCGAGTTCCAGCCCACACAGAAGGGCAAGATCATGATCACGCTACACGGTAACTGGTCTGAGCCGTGGGACGCCGACGATCCCAAGGACCAGGAGGCCGCAGAGCGCGCTCGTGAATTCGAGATTGCCTGGTTCGCTGATCCGCTCTACAAGACTGGCGACTACCCAGCTTCAATGCGCGCGCAGCTTGGAGATCGCCTCCCCCGATTTACTCCAGAGGAGAGCAAGCTTGTTCTGGGAAGCTCCGAATTTTACGGCATGAACTCTTACTCGGCATTCTATGTCCGCCATCGCGACGGTCCTGCCGACATCAATGACCATAAAGGCAACATAGAGCAGTCAGATGAGAACAAGCAGGGAGAATGGCGAGGTCCGATGAGTGACACTTACTGGCTGCGTACAACTCCTTGGGGCTGGGCCAAATTGCTGCGCTGGATCTGGAACCGCTACGGCGTGCCCATCTACATCACCGAGAACGGAACTACAGCGCAAGGCGAGCACGACTGGAAGCCTAACGGGCCTGACGACGTACTCGAGGACCCGTTCCGAGTTGACTTCTACAAGAGCTACCTCACTGAGGTTGCCAAAGCGTCGCAGGAGGGTGTCGTAATCAAGTCTTACTTTGGATGGACATTTACAGACAACTGGGAGTGGGCTGCAGGGTTCTCGGACCGGTTCGGCTCTACCTGGATTGACTTTGAGAGCCCGGAGAAGACGAGATATGCCAAGAGATCGGCTTATTTCTTGGGAGATTTCTTTGACCACCTTGTTCGCAAAGAGTGAGAGCGTGTGCTGGTGGCATTGGCTATTACAGACATGCAGTTACCAGTTGAGAAAAGATACCAAACAATCGCCCACACATCCAATATCAAGCTCGATCCCCTTGGGTGTATAAAATGAGCAGTCTTCGCATCATTACCAGTCCGGTCGCGGTGCGGTCTACGAGGCATACAACTGCTCCTTGGACGTAGCCAGGTGTGTTAGTACAAGCGGACATGCACATGTATACGTAGAAAAGCAGTTGGATCGAGGCATCTATCCGCGATCGATTTCATAATCAGGACCAACTTTGTAGTGGGGTTGCAGATGTAATTTGGTTCTTCTTTGTAAATTTCATCGTCGAGATATCTAACGCCTATGTAACTCTGTTCTGCCTCTGTCAACTGAGTGAGATAGGCCATAGGCCCCTGCATCACGGCCTGTCGACTTGGTCCATTCCTTAACATTCCTATCCGTCACGCCAGCCCCGCCAGCCACGTCGATAATCTCTCTGGTCTGGGGCGAGACCATCTGCGAGACTGCCTGCCAAGCATCCCCCAACTTAGAAGCTTTCGTGCGATACGCAAAGAGTATAGTCGTCAGAAAAACAAGCACAAAGTGCACAGCTATGATGCCCATGACCACGATGAGGCCTACCCACTGCATGGGAATTAGCATCTCCGCGGTGTTTACCGTCGTGACTGACTCTGACGGGCTAAAGTTTGGCAGCCAGTCGTAGTAAAGCATCTGGTAGATCCGAAATATGTGCGCCTGCACAGCTTGCGCAGGGTCACGGGTCTTTTAGAGAATCGCTTGGAAGACGCCAGCGTGCTCTGGGTGCGTGGGCCACATGACCTGAGAGAGCAAGAGACCCACGACACCTTCGTTCTTGAAACTCCAGCTGCCTGAAATCGAGAACTCGAAGAGTACAAGCCAGACCAACGAGTATGCACGTTGAACGAACAGACGGTCATCTGGGTTGGCGTAAAGCATGGGGGGAGACCGAATCTCGAGGTCCAGAATATCGCGGGTTTGAAAGTCTTGTGGCGAAACGCCCACGCCGAGCTGCTGTAGAACAGATGTCCCATTGTCTTGGTCGGACGATTCAGACCATGCTGGCCGGAATGTCGGTTCAGAAGAGACAGCCCGCCCCGACATGGTAACGTTGTACATGTGCGGCAGGTTTGAACTGACAAAGCAAACACTCGCTTTGAAAACCTCAGACCCGTTGGTGCTGATAGCAGTGGTCCACGGGCCAGTGGCATTGGTAAATGTCAGTTTCCGTAGTTCTTCGGGTATCCCTCGCACGCTCGGTCTGGTAATCATTTGGTTGAAAGGCTCACTCGAGTTGATAAGCAAGACCGGTACAAATGCATAAGCCCAGCCAGATAACGGGTTCTTTGGACCGTCCACAGCGAACGGAACCCTGCTTGGAAAGGTGCACAGCGTGAGCGGCCAAGAGGTCGAGTTTTCGTTGACCCAGCCGTTGTGTAATCTGCACTCAGTTGGCGCAGACTGGTTGCCTTTCATTTCAACACCGCCTAGCTGGCTGAGGCTAGCGTGCACGACGGCTTTCAAATACACGCCTGATTTCATAAGATCATCGGGGTAGGAGAAGTTAAGCTTGAGATCTTCAAACGTTGGCCTGACACATGCGGTCCTGAGGTTGGTAGCAACAGCGGGCCCAGAGTAAAACTCCAGGGACGTCCTAACCTCGGCGTCCTCAAACGGCAGCATAGCTCGATACGTATCGCCCGTATCTGTGACGCCCTCTGCAGACAGGGGCCTGCCGGGTTTGGCTTCTGCGAATCGCCAATGCGAAGGCTTAGATTTCCAATACGAGATGCCGGTCAAAGGAAACATCTGATTCGTGTCAAATCCGATTGTTCTGGTCTTTGTAACACTTGGCGCTGCAATACGGCCTGTTCCAAAGTCGGAAAGAAGAATGGTAGAGGTGAAAGTCGAGGCCAAGGCAATCATAAACGCCATCAAGAGGACCAGGCAGTATAACAGCCCTGAAAGATCCCCAGTGTAACCTCGCCTGAGAGCTGCCGGAAGTATATCCGAGGGGCTGGCACTCGAGCTTGAAACTCTCTGTATAGAGAGAATGGCCGTGTCGCGAATCTTGACACCGGATGTTTCGAGTAGAATTGCGGCCATAGCCGTAGCGACAAACCCGATTTGAAAGCCCATTGACACGCGGATGGTAGCTGAGCAGATGGTAACGATTCAGGTCGCCCACTCGCGGAAAATGACGGTATCCCAAGATTCTGGTCGATGGAGGTGGTTCCTGGCCTTAGAGGCGCCCAGCCAAAGGAAGATGAGAATCCCACATGACGCTAGGATAAGGATAGTGCCAATTCCAAGAACCAGCAATGCACTAATTCCAACCCTATACCACCAATGCTGGCTCCAGGATGTTTGTATAGTCGTGAGGAGTGTCAGACGGGATGGAGCAAGGTGGTCAATGGTGATCTTCGCCTGGGACGCCTTTGACTCCATTGGGGACTTTTAGGTGCTGCGGATGGCTTCGTACTCGGCAGAGTTGGCAAAAGTCGAGGCTGGGCTGCCAATGCCAAGCTTCTCGATCATGTCAGGCGAGCCAGCCTTCTCCATATCGTGGACTGTTTCGTACCGGGTCATGACTGGTGGTTTGCCTCGAGGAAGGATTGAGGCTTAGAGAGTAACAAGTCAAGAACCAGGCCACGAATTTGGGATGGACAGGGAGAGAATGCGAATGTGACTGCGGCACAGACTCTGAAGCCCCATGTCCGAGCAGCCGCAGAGTCAGATTACAAGGATAAGCCAGCATGATGTGACGGCCACGCTCTTTACGTGGCTAGGGGTAATTGGGTTGTGAAGGCCCACATCACTCGCAACTTTATTACCTAGACTATCCGTACTGGTCTACGTATATGAAACACAGCCCTGAATTCACTAAGCATAGATTCCAACTCTCTTGCCTGTCGAATGAGCAAACGCCATCTATAACCAAGTGGAGCTGGAGCTATTCCCATTGGCGTATATCCGTTGCGAGCGCGCCAAGAAGAGACTCTGCTCGCTGTGGTTGGTCCAATTACGAGACTTGCCCAACGACATCTTTGTCAAAATAAGCGCCGCAACAGGACCCATACTCGCAAAACCACTTACTGTTCAGTCCATACGTCCGCTGCCAAGATAAGCGCTGTCTCAGCAACAGCGGAGGATTACCCACTCGGCTACAGTTACAGCCCCTGTACGCTATTACAGTTCCCGTTTAGCTGAGTGTATGGAGCAGCTGGAGGTAATTAAGGTTTATTGTGATGGACGAGAATCGGCCTGTATGTTCTCAACGACCTGTGAGCAACAGCTGAATCGAAAGCGGCTGAAAGAGCATAACGTCTTTCGGACCACGATGAATCTTACGTCAGAAACCTTGGCTTGCTTACATAGTCTCATATACGCCGCTTCATGAAGAAGTATTTAAGATGCACCACAAGCTTCTTTCTGTTCAGTCCTCAACATCAGCACGACAAGAACTGGTCAATCTTTCTCCCCTTCTCTTCACTTCTTTTATCACGATGGTCCGAGTTCCCGTTGCTATCGGCCTTTTGGCCCTCATGCCACTCGCAACAGCTGCTCCGTCGGAGCCTCAAAAGGCTGCTGATGTCTCTTCTTCATTCTCGTTTGAGAGCTGGATCGACGGCATTGCTACCAACCCGGACGGAGACCATTTGTCTGCCGAAGATGCCTTGAAACAGCATGATAAGGCTAGCGAGAAAAGTAAAGCCCTCCCGCATCCCATATCTCCTCAGCAAAAGAGGCCCTCACTAACCATTCATTATCGACGCAGGCGATGGAAGCTCACTCGAGAAACGCAACCACGTTCAATGCAACTATGCCGAACAGTGGAGGCCGGCCTTTGTGAGTACAGCCACGGCTCCGGTATTTAGCTCCTGTTTACCTTGCTAATCCGTCAAAGGCTCCTGATGCGGTGAAGTGCATCGAAGACCTTGCGCGGCGTGGCCAGCAAAAGTGCCACGCCCTCCTCTACGGCAATATACTATGCCAACATAACAAAGTAGTTGTTATCGCCCAGACCTCAAACCTTAAGCGCTCCACTACTGCCTGGTAAGCTCTAACCTAAACTACCATGCTACGACCTGTGAACCCGGGGGCTGACTTGGAACTAGTGTGAATGTTGCTCGAGCTGCCGGTGCAATCATGGACCAATGCTTCCGTGCCGACAACACGGTTCATGGTTGGAATCTAGCACGTGGAGCCAGACAGTTCGGTATCCGCATTCATGAAAGAGGCTAAGAGCTGGGAGGCAGGACATTATCAAAGACTCACACATCTGACGTCTTTAAAGGGGGATTTTGATATTTTCATGTGTTGAGGGGATCGCTACGTTTACTTCTTCTCTCGGTAGCCTTGGTCTTGGTGTGTATGAGGCTCGAGACCACACTGTTTAGATATTCTTTACTCATTAGGTCTACTTGGAATTCATGTCTTTGTGACCAAAGCTTGACCCACAAGGTTCCATGCTGTAGGTCAACTACTGTGATATGCTTGCTCCTTTCCTGCGTATCTCATGTTGGACCGCAGTAACGAAGCTGTCTCCAAGCCCATCACGCCAGCTGCAGATGCAAAGGCAATAAATCATTCAAGGTCTGGGCAAGTCCAGCATGAAGCTATGAGCTTGGCTCTTGAATGATTCCAGCCCTTGGCATTTAACTACCTGGCTGCAATCTGCAACTAACCTAGCATAAATGACAGCAACGTCAATTATCTCTTTCAAGGCTGGCAGCTGTTCTTCTGTTCACAACAGGTGAATGCCTTTAAAGTCAATTCAACTTCAGATCAATCTGGGCAGGGTTATAAAAGAAGAGAGCCCTAGATAGGGATTTGGTATCCACAGACAGAGAATTTCGCAAAAAATATGAGATTGGTAACTCGACCACGCCAGGATTCGAACCTTTCGGAGCTGTTAATACGGGAATCGACGCAATGTATTTTGCTGAGTAACAACTAACCTGGAATCTCTAGAGAATTTGGGATTTCGTAGACCGAAATCTAGCGCCTTAACCATTAGGCCACGCGGCCGATGGAAAGATGTGTATTTAACTACGTTGATGGGTCTCTGGGTCCTCTTTGAAAGTGGATGCGTGGATATCCCAGTGGGCATCCGCAATGAGTAACCCACACTTATCCACGTTCGTTCAGCCACCCAGAAGCTTTTACCCTATTTAGAATATTGTACACTAGGATCACGGATTTCAAAAGGTTTATGTTCTCATTTTGAGCTTGTTTCCCTTTAGCTGCTCAAGTTTCTCGGTTTCCTTTCTCTTTTAGTATGTAGGCTGGTTACGAATCGCAGAGGGAGGCTATAGTTACCACCCGTCTACGTGAAAGCATTATCATGCAGACTCACACACGGCTAAACCCGATACGAGGTCTAATAGTCTAGTCCCTGGGTTTGAATCTTGATATAATTCTGTAAATAGTAGCTGTGTGGCTTGTTATATAGACCTACATCTTGCAGTGTCTATGCCTACGTATTTGCATAAGTCTTCACTTAACGATCACTTTGCGATGGCTATAGTCAGCTTTTGTAAGGGATCCAGAACCAGATGGTAGAACAATCATTTGTTAGTATCGCGAATCACTCTAATTCACAACAATCGACCTGAGCTGATTGGCCTCTCACTAACTGCAGCCTGTGATCATATGGTGCTAAGATGCAGGCGAGCATCCATTTACAGACCAAACAATACGATCCAGCACACCTGTACGCATTACAGCTGCAGCGCGGCAAATGAGCAACTTCTCTGAGCACAGACCCATCAGGCAACAATTCTCAGCACCTGTTTCTCCGTAAGAATGCGTAAGAATGCGTAAGATTGAAGAAGTCGCCGCGGATAACAACAGAGCAAACAGCAAACCCGATCAGCGGAAGCAAAACTGCCAAGCAAACTAACAAGGCATCCTTCACCTGTTCCAAACAAATGATAGGCTACACATCGTCTCGCTGTTCAAATTTGTCTTAGGCTGCGATCGGTGCTGCTGCATCCAAACAGAATCAGCCTTGAGTATGGAGCCAGGCTTTCAGCTGCAAACACAACAGCAACATTTTGGCGTCAGGTGAATTTATTTACCCTTTTCTCAGCCTTTCACTATTAAAATCTCACAACATCAACCTTCTTCTCATCAACTTCTTCTCATCAACTTCTTCTCATCAACTTCTTCTCATCAACCTTCTTCTCATCCGTATCCGCACCGATACGCCAACACCCCAGCATCAACCAGCTACGAAAGCTCGCCATCCGGCACACTCAGCCAGCATGTTGGAGGAGCTCAGCACTTGGAAGCCCCGCATCCACATGTCGGACAGCATTCAGCTAGATGACTTGTCCATCTCTTTCGAGAGAACCGTTCGCGTGCCCGACAACGACAAAACAAACGCGTTGCCTCCATCGATGGGTTCTTTTCCGCTATTCAAGACGGATGACTATGCTAAGAAGCTCCCCGCCAGCATGGCGCAGAAGGGCGGCCTGTTCTTCCCCATGTACCGTGAGTCGTGACTCTCAGGACCAACCGCCAAAGGCTAACAGCTTGGGGAAACCATTAGAGCGCGAAGCCATGTGGATCAACTTTAGCTCCCGAGAGAAATACGCCATCAAGATCTACGTCGGCAACGTCAACGCTGTTTCGGGCGAGCCCGCAGTCCCGACAGCCGCCACAACCCTCCACCGTCGCAACCTCCTAAAGAAGGGTGAGGGCATTCAGGATTACATTGTTGTTCCGCCCCAAAAGTGGCTCGATGGCACAGCCGTTGCGCCTGGGAAGGTGCGTCAGTTTGTGGCCATGCCCATGGGGACAGGCTACTCAGTCGAGGCACAAGTCACTGGTGAAGAGACGACTGGAGGGCTGCAGTTCGAGATTACCCGCCTCGATCCTCCTCCATGTAATCAAGGGGAGGGTATTGACATCGTGGTCAAGACGTTGACTGGAAAGGAAAAACACCTCTTCCTGTCAAAGTATGACAAGATCGAGGCAGTGAAGAGCATGATTGAAGACAAAGAGGGCATTCCTCTCGATCGGCAGCGACTAATCTTCGCGGGATATCAGCTGGAAGGTAATAATTCAACTTTGTGTTTTCGTATCAAGACTACAGGAGACAGCTCGCTGATACCCCAGTAGATCATTTGACGTTGGATGACTATAGCATCAAGCAGGTACGTCCTGCCTCCTCTCCCACAATGACCAAGTCGCAGTGTTTTCTAACCGGGCATCTCAAAACACTAGTCATCAACCATGCATCTCGTTGAGCGACTTCGTGGAGGTGGTGGTGGCCCAAAGCCACCTCCTGAGCCAGAAATGAATCTCGCAGCCGGCGGCCTAATTAAGCAGACCATCGTCAAAGTCCCCAAGCGCAACTACCAAAAGACCACTACCGTCACATTCAACGTGCAGATCCTCAACAGCGCCAGCTTCCAGAAGGTAACTGGACGCGCGCCTCCCGAGAGTCCCGTTACAGCCGAGATCTACGCCAGATGTGGCTTCCCGTTCTTTTCGATCTACGAGGAGCCGACCAGCGTCTCGGGAGACTTCTCTACTATGCGGTCTGTGGCTCAGATTGACAAAACATCAGAGGATTCACTGTCAAACTTGACTATCGTCGATGTTGAGACAGGAGAGCGGCTGGCCAGCTGGTCCTGTGCCTCTTGCAAATCGGAGAACAATCCGGTACTACAGGCGTGCGAAGAGTGTCATGAGCAGCGCTCAGATGTTGTCCGCTACGCTGACAAGCCATCCGAGAAGGTCGGACTCCTGAACCCCACAGGTCCCAAGGCTGAGTTCAGATTTGCGTGGGAGGTGGCTGAGGAACTGAATCAGAAAACTACTGTTTTCTGATAGTAGCTGGAGGGAGACACTTGAATCCTCCTTATTGTCAATAGACAAAGCAAGACATGCTTGTTAGACTGCGTGACATTGACCAGGAGCGAGCGGAGAATTTCAAATAAAATGGGATGAACTGACAGATGCAGTTGGCAAGGATGTCCAGTTGGACATGGGTCCTTATAGAACCTCAACGGAAATTGAACCTTGCACGTATGTTGTGGAATGATAAAATGCATGAACTCTCAGCTCTCGACTTTCTTGACCATCGGGTATGATGAACAAGCCCTTCAACCTATCAGAAGTTAGGTCCAACCTTTAACAGCCCGTCTAAAATTCCACTCTTATCACCGCCTTGCAATTCTTCTTTTCTTTTTCTTCTTTCTTATGATACCTTCTCCAGCCATAATAGTAAAAGAAATGCTCCGTACGTTATATACACAATAGAGATATTCCAACCAGCCCAATGTCATGTAACACTAACCTTACTCGATATAAGCCTTTTGACTGCTTAATATGCATCTCGAGTTTTATGCTGTGTTGGTCAACTTTGTCCAACGATAATGACCTCTGTAGGGCAAGTTGGACATGATACCAGTTCTTCTCATCTTTCAAAGAAACATTGGACAACCTTTTGCTCAGCCGACAACGCATCCCATTCCATTGGCACACCTAGTTCGTCGTCTCGTTCGTAGAACCATAAACTTCCCTAACGATTAAACTCGAAGGACTTCCATCAGCTCTTGCATATCTGTCGATTGTGTAACGGTCAACCTGTGGCTGGTCAGTCTTCTGTCGAGTGAGAGACCTGGCAACTTACCCAGCGAACAATGAAAAGCCAGCCAGCCAGAGCCACACTAACACTAAGCATCGCTATATACCCGTTACGCCAGTAAGGAGCATCGTCGGCTGGGTACAAGGCGATGCCCCAGAAAGTCCACAGAAGCCCATCACTAGCTGCCATCGATGCAAGTATAACACTGCGAGCAGCATCGTCTGCAGTCCGAGCCGCGATGTTGCTCGACCATCCGTAAAGTAATGG
This sequence comes from Fusarium buxicola, assembly GCA_014899095.1. Lineage (NCBI taxonomy): Eukaryota > Fungi > Ascomycota > Sordariomycetes > Hypocreales > Nectriaceae > Fusarium > Fusarium buxicola. The sequence continues at coordinate 48,186 of JAAVUK010000554.1, forward strand.
ATTGATGCCGTACGACGTAGCGGAAAGATAGAGCGCTGTAAGGTTGCCCGCTACCGATATTCGAGGAATGAGAAGAACGATAGAGCAAACAACTTGGATGGCGCATAGAACGAAGCCGATCGACAAACGATGATTGTATCGATCCATCGCAAATGACGAGGTGAGCTCGGCCACAATACCAATGGCATGAGTAGCGATAGGCAACGTATTGACCTGGGACTGAGAGAAACCATCGATATCCTGGCGGAACTTCAAGTAAAGAAGCATGAGTCCTTGGACGATATAGGCTTGCAGAGCGGAGGAAAGAACTGAGAAAGCACAGCAAACGTAGCTATCCAGGTTGTATCAGCAGACTTATCCATAATTACTCAACCAGACTCACATCAGGGGCTGACCCAGCACTCTTTTAGCCAGGCTCCAAGCTTGAATATTGTGACCATCTTCATTCTTGGGGGGCAGACGATCAAGGGCTAGTTGACGTTCCTTTTCATTGAGGTATGGTGCGTCGGTATACTCCGGAACATCGGGGAAATAAAGAAAGCCAAAGACAGCAATGGGCAAAGTAATGATCCCGTCGATGAGGAAAACCCATTGCCAACCTTCGAGCCCGGCGTGGCCGTCCATTGATTTGTGAATGGCAGCCATCATAGCGCCAGCAAACATCTTACCAATCTGTCCCGCCACAGTGAACGTAGCAGTTCGCTTAGCAATTTCATTAGACTTGCTGGTTCTGGGTTAGAAATAGATAGAGTGCTGCGCCAGAAAGCAACCTACTACCATGAGCCCATGATATATATAGAACCAGCATAAGTACTGGCCTCGGCAAGGCCCATCAGGAAACGAACGGCACAGAGTTGAGCATATGTCTTGCAGCCGGCGCTCGCCATTGTGAGCCCAGCCCAGACAACGACCATAGAGGACAGCCAAATCCGGGGCCGGATCTTGTGGATGATAATACTGCTGGGAATTTGGCCAACCAGCATACTAGATGTGGTAGAACAATGTTGGTTGATGTGAGCTTTATCGAATGAAAGGATGAGCTGCGACGTACCCTGCCGAAGCCATCGAAAGGAGGACATTATACTGGTTCCCGCTGAGTTCAAGTGCTTCTTTCAGTCCGGCTACCTATCGTGCATGGTTATTCTCAGAACTGAGTAGCACAAGCCATGACGAGGATGAACTTGCATATGCGTTCGCAAACGCAGATCTGTCTGGGAGCTTGGATCAACTACCGTCTCGGATATTCAATGACAATGAAGACCGACCTACCGAGATGATTGAAGAAGAAGCTGAAGCAGGAAAAGGTCTGCATCACATGTCTCAACAGACAGTCCGAATAATGACGAGATCAATAGCTTACGAGAATGAAGAAATCTTCAGGCGGTCAGTCACTAAAGAGAAAACGACACTCAAAGGAACCAGAACTCATACCGAGTTTGCGAATCAATCTCCTTTCTTCCTTACTAGTGTTACCCCAGAAGAAGTCTGCCACTTGGTTTTTCCCTCCGTTAGTGATAACGACTTGCATATGTGGTTGGAACTAACTCTTTGTCTGTGTCCCAAGTACGCGTTGGATTAAGAATCTAACTGTCGATTTTGTGTCTGGCAAGTGAGGGTTAATAATCGCGCATACGCGATTGGGCAGCTGATAAGATTGCAATACTGCTGCCAAGTGGGCTGAAGCAAAGAGCCGCCCATCAAGGTAGTCGGCCCGTTTTCAGATGCGGGATTCTCGCTACCTCATGTCAAAGAAACTCATCGTAAGTGGCCATGTGGCTACGGCCTGAAGGACAGAAAGCTTGTAGGAATAGTCTGATCTGTAGCAGCAGAGCTTAATATGAACTTACTGCAGCCCACCAACTGGGAACACATAGCCATCATGGCCGTGCATTTACCTCGCTCGTATTACACACGGTGATTGCAAAGCTCTTCTGTGAACTCGTAATCTAACGCTTTATCCTCCACGGATATATCATGTTCATGTCAAATTTGCAGAGACTTAGTAGTTTCCAAGCTCTCGGGGGAAAGTAACTCAAGTTATTGAGCTGCTTTAGTGGTAGCTTCGTATGCCAGTTGATGAGTAGTCGTCTGTTGATATAGTCGTCCGCCGTCTATTAATGCTAGAGTCGTGAACGCCCGATTCCTATCACAGTACTGATGGATTCCCACGGAAACATGGCAACACCAGCGCTTAACAAAGCCATACAACATGGAAGTCCCGGTCAGAGTCTAACGCAGACCTTCCAAGCCCACCCAGCGATTCTAACTACGTCGGATACGACGGCCACAAGCTCCTCCTCGACCTCCTCGACCTCGATCGCCACCGCCTCGCGGACTGTTCTCTCCTCTAACGCACTTAAAGCAGCCAGTCTCAAAGTACCGATCATCGCCGCTGGGGTTCGCACTGAAATAACTATCCGCGTATAGTGCACAATCTCCAGATTCATCTGCGTTCGAGCTAGGAATGTAGTTGATAAGCACGCACGGCGGGCTCTCATGCTCGAAGCAGCTCTTGGCGCAGGCTTCAAGGGACGATCCATCGCCGCCGGGCAGACGACCACTTGCTGAGGTTCCACGAATGTCGCAGTTGAATCCGCTGGTGTCGGGCTTGCGTGTGCAGGATGCGGTTGCAGTTGGAGCTTCGGTCGTAGTCGTCTCGTCAGCTGTGCTTGTGGTTTCCGTAGCGGTTGATGACAAGCCATTGACGCCCGAGGCGGCCAATGTCGCGACTGCGACGGCGATAGACCTGGCGGAAGGCATATTTCCGATCAAGTTTTTACAAGAAACAATGACAGAGGCAGAATGTAAAGACGAGAAAACGGAAGGGGATGAAGTCCACCCTTTATCAATGTTTCCCCTTGTTTCTTGAAGCAAGTTGCCACTAGCATAGGGGGCTAGATGCAATAGTCTGGAGACTAGCGGCGCGCCACAGCTGATAGTTTGATTGCCTCGGTGAGTTGGATCAAGCCAAGAACCAGATCGATCGCGCGCTTAAAAGTGAAACAAGATGAAACTTTTCTGGGGTGAGGGACGATTAGACCAACGATTTGACCGACGATTTCGAGATGTAGAACGACGCCTCATACTAGACGTTATACTGTGAGGTGTCTCCTCGCGAATGACGACGAGACATACCTTGGCATCCCCGGAACAAACTCTCTTCCTTGCTATGGACCGTGGTATTCAGTGTCAAGGAACAGTCACGTTCAAAAAAGATGAAAGATCATAGCCTCCATACATCGTCGAGACATAAGTGACTAACATTAACACCACCAGAGCTAAATACGCGACAAATCTTTAGTTGGTATCCTAACTTGCTTCTCAAACCACCGAGCCACATCATCATCGTCGTCATCATTGAACTTTTCTCCCCAACCTTAGATCCACAGTACTCTCAGGCCTTCTGCTCCGTCTCGTAGTCAATCTTGTTGGTGCCCGGTGCAACGACCTTGACGTTTCCTTGCTCAATGTCCTTAGCGAGCACCTCGAGGCGGCTGACCTTGTCGCGCTTCTTCCAGGCCGGGTGGCCAGAGTCGAAGACGTCGCCCATCTCCTCGAGGGTGAAGCCTTTGGTTTCGTGGGCGGTGAGGAACATGTGGACGAAAGCGGCGGCGTTAACTGGCAGCATGTTAGCGGCGATTACTCGTAATGAGAGTAGGGGAATCTCACAAGCACCGAAGATGTAGTACATCTTGAAGCTAAAGATTAGAAAGTCAGTATAAGTCACCAAGAGGATCGATATGGGAATCTTACTTGATGTTCCACACTATAGTTGAAGAGTCAGCAAATATACTCAACAGAAGAGTTGGCAAGTAAACATACGCAGAGGTGGCACAGCAAAAGCCAACACCATGTTCCAGAACCAATTAGTCGCCGTACTAATCGACACAGCCTTGGCTCGAATCTGCGAAGGATAAATCTCGGCGGGATACGTCCACGAAGTCGGACCCCAAGTCGTCGCAAAAGTCGCCACGAAAAGATATGAGCACGCAACGATGGCGGACGAAACCGGACGGTTGTCCTTGACTACCCAGCTGACATCGGAGTCCGGGTCGTCTTGAGGCTGTCCATAATACTGCTGTAGGGCGCCTAGTATGTGTTAGGGTAGAGTAGCTTTGGAGTTGGTGTGATAACTTGCCTGTGATGAACAGCCAGGTCATCATCAGGAACGATCCGAATACCAGTGCGGGACGACGGCCGATCTTGTCGAGATACAAGATTGCGGGCAGTGTCAGCAACACGTTGATGATGTACTGGATAGACGCCGTCAGGAGTGGTGAGGCAATGTTGGCCCCCTCCATGATGTACACGATGTAGTCTGCAACATTGTCAGTCAGTAGGCCCAGCTGACCCGCGAGTCTCACATACACATCATGATATTCATGCCACAGAGCTGACTCCACATCTGAACGCTCATTCCCAGAGCCACTCTCTTGAGCATCCTCTTTGTAACCAGAGCCTTGAAGCCAGCAGCTTCCTCGCGGTCGAAGCGCAGAGAGTCCTCGATCTCTCGATACTGCGCAAGGACTTTAGGATGGGTTTTGTCGCCTCCTCCGTGCAAGTTGGCTAGGGTTTGGAGAGCCTCCTCCCATCTATCCTGAGAGGCAAGCCATCGGGGGCTATATGGGAAGAAGAAGAGCCCGCCCAGGAGGATCCAGGCCGGAACCATCTGGACGCCCCACGGGATTCGGAAAGCAGCTGTGGGCTGGTTCTTATCTTTGGGACCGCCTCCGATGCCTGCCGCCGCGCCGTATTGGATAAAGTATTGGATGAGGATACCCCATGTGATGGCCCATTGCTGCAAACTGACAACTCGACCTCGAATTTCCTTGGGGGCAATTTCAGCCTATCCATGTTAGCATCAGGAATATTCGTTTCGGGAGCCTCGTGGCTAACCTGATAAACAGGCACAATGGCACTGGCAATACCAACGCAGAACCCGGCGATGACACGTCCTGAGCATAGCATGCCAATATTCTGAGATGCACACTGGATGATGCTGCCAATGATCCACAGGACACAGCTGACCTGGAGGGCAACCCTTCGCGAGTACCGATCGGCGATAAAGGACGAGAAGAGGGAGCCAACGAGCGAACCGGCCGGCATAGAAGCCGTGATAGCCCCCTGGCGATAAGACTTTGGGTTGTCGAAGTACTGCTTGTAGGCCTCAGTACCCAAAACACCCGACATCGACGAGATATCAAAGCCAAAGAGACCACCACCTGGGAGAAAGTCAATGTCAGCATAGAGTTAAAGCCACCCAAGCGGGCTGAAAGACGTACCTATGGCGGCAAAGCCGCAGATGAAATATACATTGGAAGCTTGATACATGGTTTTACGTGGCGTGCAAGGTCAAAACTGTCGAGGCAACAAGTGCGACGCCCATGCTTGATAATCCGGGAGACTTGAAGCGGGCCCACGCTCCATATGTAGTCGAGAAGAATAGACCTCGAGGAGACATAGAGCGGTGCAAGCCATCCATGGAGGTCGGGTCACAAGGCAAAAGCATGCCAGAAAGTCAAACGGGCGAGGGCCCCCCCGGGCCGAATGCGCATGGTTAGCGTTGCATCAAGGATGAGGAGACGAGATGTACTGTTAGTGTCAGTGGTAGTAGGAACTGGTGATGGCTTCGGGGAGGTGCTCGTGTGTGGGAAGCGATCAGCAGTGAAGGATCGAAAGAACAAGCTGTTCCTGGCCAACGGGCATATGCTCCTTGCTAAGCTGTCGCGGCTCTTTGCCCTGGCTGGCAGGTCATGCTGCAGCTACTTCAGGGTCAAGGGTAATAGGCAAAAGTCGTGAGTGGACCAAGTGGTGCTGAGGACTCGGGAAGAATCCTAGGCTAATGCAATCCCTGCTTGAAGCGGCAGTCGGTAGGTAACGATTACCTCTCTACGTACATGCGTACACACTCCATAGTAACTCGTTTCTGCTCGCTCCCCCGCAAGATCAGCGTCATTGGAGTCGAATCCTTGCATGACGGCATTCCCGTGGTGCTTTGCAACTAAAGCCGTCGCTCTCGGCCGTGAGCTTGAGTTGAAGAGGTTTGGATCCAAAGTAAGACCCCAGTTCTCGAGGCACTCTCACCGTTGAAACGGCCATCATCAGCCTCGATTTCAACTGCCCACATCATCATCGCCAAAAGACCTGACACGGCCACATGCTCTGGTCGTCCAACCTCCGTATTCACGTGTCCCTCGTCCGAATGTCAATCTCGTCTGATGGGCCACCATCTAGACGATCCCCCTTTGTCAAAAGTAGCACCGACATTGGCCCGTCAACCCCTGCCATGGAGTGAAATAGCCGCGCGACTGGTGACTCCCAGCTCATCCAGATCTTCAATGCGGGATTCAGACCCTGGTCGCCCGTTGGATCCTGTTTCCCCATGTCTCGGGCCAAGTGAAGCTTGATTGACTGATTCCGAGTAACCTTACCGTCAAGCTTGATTTAACTACACCCCATGTATCCGTACATGCCTCGGGGATTCCTAGCTTGAGCCATTCGATGCATCATACTTCCGATATTCAACACGCCACGACAATCCATGCCCGACCGGGATGGTGCAACGTTACGCTTCCCTGGTTGTGGTCAGCAATTGATGTTCAGTCAGTCGAACAAATCATGTTGTCAGTGTGATCCTCGGCATACAGCGCTTGTCTAAGGCATACGACGTGCATGGCCGAAGTGGTTTGAAGTTGGCGTGTTACACCCATCATATCATCTCCACTGAATATGCCATCGCGATATCCTCCCCGCGACCCTACGTAAAGCAGAGCGAGCAGTGAGAAAAGATGTTGTCCAAAGACAACGAGGTGTTCATCGGCCACAGGCCGCGAACTGACGTTGTACGCTGGAGATTTGCGACCAACGCCAAAGGTCAAGGTGAGAAGAGTCAGTGTGAGCTTGTCAGTACTGCACTCGCAAAATAAGTGCCGCTATCACATCGAGGCTACAAGGCCACCGTCACTGCAAGCAATGGTTAGTAGTCAAACAAGAGCTAATTCGTCCAATTGCCAGCCACTAGGCCGTGATCCTGATGGATGCCGATGCATGCAGAGCATGAACGAAAAATGGGAGCCCTTTGCGCCGAAACCGAGCCAGCCAGCCTCCAGGTCATCACGGCATTACTATACACATTGCAAAATGATAACAATTGAAAGACCATGTGTCTTCACTGCCACCCTGTCGTCGCAGAGACCTTGCGTCTAAACAGCCGTTCTCGTATCCGCAAACTCCGACATCAAACAATATGTCTAACCAATGGGTATCAATGTAATGATCGTGTTGATCATTGGGCAAGGTATCAAGGGGAGCAAGGTCCAATGTGTTTCTCGTGGATATGCCGAAGGTAGTCTCGCTGCATTCGGAAAGATGAGTAATCACCCTTAAGAATCACCTCAAGAATGCTGCCGTTGTCCGGGCTCCGGGACAGCTCATTCATCCTGTCACGCAAAGTGTTGAAAGCGTCATGGAAACGGGCTAGGATAGCTGGAGTGTTTGATGATCCGCCCGAAATATCATTGCCCGGATTATTGGGGTCGATGATGGAGAGACGATCCGTGTTCTTGTAGGTGAAACTCATGACATCGGACTGTCAGACTGGTTAGCAAACCTTGGGGCATTGGTCCAGTGAGACTCACCTTTCGAATGTACCCAACCGGTCTCGTAAGGGAGATGGCGTTGGTGTCAAAGCGAAAATCCCGACCGTACAGTTCAAAGAACTCGAGGAGCATCTCACCGAGGTGGTGTTCAGGGACGAGACTACGGCTTTGGACCTGTGGCATGAGCTGCAACATGCTGACGACCAAGCAAATAACTGAGAAGCCGCCAATTCCGCCGTTGACAGGCTCGTTGAGGCCACGCATGAGAAGGAAATGCTTGATGACTGTCACGAGAATAGGCATAGCCGGATACTGTTGCTTCCAACGCAAGAAGGTATCGACAGCGTTGACGCCGCCCAAGTTCTCAAAAGAGATATCCACCTTCAAGCCAGTATACTTGTCAACAAACTTGACCAATGGAACTCTAGCGTGGGCGATAACCTCGATAGAGTCCGCATCTGCCACACGTTGACTGGTGAGGAACTTTTGGAACTTGTAGAGCCAGCTCTTGGCCGCAAGATAGGTCGGCGGGCCGCCTCTCATATAGCTCGCCGAGCAGACAACCAGATCCATATCTGCGGTGGGAAGATATAGGCCAGACATGAAAGAGCCAAAAGGGTGGACTGTAGCACTCGCAAAGTTTCTACCGTCGCGTCGCATCGCCTTTCGGAGGTTTTCCACCAGGTTGTCACGGATGCGCTGCTCGAAATCGCAGGGTTTGACATAGTCGTAGAAATCGATGATCTCTTTGTGCAGTCTAGGCGCGTCAGTTTATGATACCATCTCAAACAGTGCATAGAATAGGCTTAGACAAGACTCGGCGAGACCCAATAGCAGCAAGAAGCGAGCGACGGAGTTGAGGAGATGAGCAAACTTACCGAAACGCCATGTTTGTGGTGGCGGAGTGGTCGACAGTATCCCAAGGGCACGGCTCCTCGTTCGATTTGGGTTGCCAACTGGAAAGCAGCATGCCCTTGGCGGGTTTCGTGCTGACCTTTTTGAGTTGGCCGTAATCAGGAGGCTTGATCTCGTCGTGTGCGGTTCGCTTGCGCGAGCCAAGAGGACCACCAGGATCTCGTGGCGGCAACGGCAGATACTTTGACCCAACTGGTGCCGAATCCTTGGTCGCGTTACTCATAGATCCGGTCGTGGCTCGTGGTCCGGAGGGCGCGTTTGGGGGGGGAGGCGGCGGCGGTTCGCGGGGAGGAGGTGGTGGTTGTTCTTCCTCTTCGCTGCTTTCGTCTTCTTCAGTGAGGTCAAAGGAGATGAAATCCTCTGCTTCGGTGGATGCGGCCAGTTTGCCTGTGTTGTCTTCC
>JAAVUK010000558.1:0-44802 GCA_014899095.1 Fusarium buxicola
TCCTCCTCCTCCTCCTCTCTGTCAATTTTCTGTTTCTCGCATCAATCTCGTCCCTCTGCCCAATACGGTAATGCATCCTCCTCCGCAGTCCGCATCGCTATCGTCGTCGTCATAGCTCTATCATCCGCATTCCCCCCAACACTTCGCGTCCTCCCGTCTCGTTTGCCTTGTGACCACCCTATCCCCTCATTCGCCCCGCCACCGCCATGGCCATCATGATCACCGCGCCGCAGCGGCGGTTACTCGTCCTCCTCTCCACCGTCTTCTTCGTCGCCAGCCTGTGTTACTGCTGCTCGCGCCTCGCCGCCATGACATTTGCACCCCTAGACATCGACAAGAAAGACGACGGCCCCAAGATCGAACTTTTGAAGGCAGACAATCCCATGTCTTACGGCATGTACAACAGGCCGACCTACGATGGCATCGACCTTATCAGAAACCTCCCGAGTGAATACATCCCGACGCAAGAAAATGGCCGACGATTGGTCGTTGTTGGCGACATCCACGGCATGCTCAATCCCTTCGAAAAGCTGCTAAAAAAGCTCAACTTCGACTCCAAGAAAGATCATGTTGTCGCTGTTGGCGACATGATCAACAAGGGCCCCAAGTCGGCCGAAGTTGTCGCCCGCCTCATGGAGCTCAAGGCCAGCGCCGTCCGTGGTAACCATGAAGACCGCGTCATCCTCGCTTGGCGCGCCCTCAGTGCCCAACAGGGCGTCGCGGCGTACCTCAACTCGGAAGAAGCAGCCAAGAAACGGGGAGAGGAGGAGTTTCTCAACACGGCGCGCAGCCTTACAGAACCTCAAATGACATGGCTCAAGAATCTCCCCGTCATTCTGTCCGCCGAGCCCATGTCCCTCTTCATAGTGCACGCCGGCCTCGTTCCGGGCGTTCCTCTCCCTCGGCAGGACCCTTGGGCCGTCATGAACATGCGCACGCTGCGCTTCCCACGCGAAGAGTTCCGCCAAAAAGAGGTCGAGAAGAAACGCAAGCAAGAAGAGAAGAAGAAAAAGCAAGAGTTGGAGAAACTGCAACAAAGTGTTGAACAGCGCAGCGTAGATACCCAGGAAGAGGGCTCCGACTCGCATGCCCATGTCGCCCGTGCTGAGCCCGCGAAGATCGATTCCGCCGCCGCCGCATCCTCCGCCGGTGAGCCCGTTTTCGCACCTTCTAACCCCGACCGTGACATCTGGATCCCCATCAACGGCCACGACGGCGAGCGATGGACCGACCTCTGGAATAGCGAACAGAAGAAACTGCCGGGGCCGGATCGCCGCTCCGTTATATACGGTCACGATGCCAAGAGGGGCTATCGGGAAGATTCGTACACCTTTGGCCTTGATTCCGGCTGCGTCAAGGGTAATGCTCTGACCGCGCTTGTTATCCAGGCCAAGGAAGAGGGCGGCTGGAAGCACCTGACCTTCCAAGTGAAGTGTAAGCAGGCCTTGTGGTAGCACAGCGCTCAAGGCAGTGCGGTACTTCTGCAATTCGACAACATAGTATTTGCATGTGAGTATGACGAGGTTCTCTGGACGCATCAAGATCAGTAGAGAGGGTTTGGCTGGTGGTGAAAGGTATCTTTGGATGGCGTTCACGGGTCATGTTGAAATTAAGTCAGCTGCAACGGGCGAGTGTTGATACCAAAGCATCTTAACTTGGAGTTCCAATGCAATTTATAATGCCAACTTGTCTCAAGACGCCATCGTCAGTCATGGGCGTGACATGTCGTCTTGATTCGTTCTGTAGACACCATCTGTGCCTATGCACGTTTCTAGCACGGTTCTTTACATATCGCAGGATGTCGCTCCAGCTCGTAGAACATGCTGGCCTAGGCTCGTGGTATCATCAACGACAACTCCCAAGTGAATATCGTGAACCAAACTAAGCCAATTGCGCGTAGCTAGCCTCAATTACACGATACCTTCCCAAAACCAATCGTACTCTACTAACTTTTTTTGTTCATTCAATCTCTTTGTACTCATTAGGCGCCTACCATCTGCTTAGGCAAGCTTCTCCTTGAGAATGCCCTTAAGGGTGACAGCGTCAGCAGCGAACTTGCTGATACCCTCACGGAGCTTCTCGACGGCCATCTGGTCCTCGTTGAAGTCGAAACGGAAGAGAGGCTCATCGTTGATATAGGCCTTCTTCTCCATATCCAGAGAGGAAGCCTGGGAAGCGTCGAGCTTTTTGGGGACGGACTCGGTGGAGTTGACGAGTTCCTCGAGCAGGTTGGGCTGGGAACCTCAAGTTAGCAAAACACGCAATTCATCTGCGCCAGGACGCAATTGACACAAAAGAGACTTACGGAGATGGTCAGATAGTCACAGCCAGCGAGCTCAGTGATCTCGCCGGTGTTTCGGAAAGAAGCACCCATGACAATGGTGTTGTAGCCGTACTTCTTATAGTAGTTGAAGATGGTCTTGACAGAGGAGACACCAGGGTCCTCCTCCTTGGCGTACTCCTTCTTGGTGTGGGCCTTGAACCAGTCAAGGATACGGCCGACGAAGGGAGAGATGAGGTAGGCGTCGGCCTCAGCAGCACCAATGGCCTGAACAAGAGAGAACATGAGAGTGAGGTTGCAGTTGATGCCGTGATCGCGTTGGAGGATTTCGGCAGCCTTGATACCCTCCCAGGTAGCGGCAATCTTAATCAGGATACGGTCCTTGGAAATACCCTCCTCTTCGTAGAGCTATGAGATGGGTAAGCATATTTGTTCCGTCGAATATGAACCGCCTTCGCAAGCTGTGAACAACTTACCTTAATGAGGTGGAGGGCCTTGTTGACGGAAGCTTGGGTATCGAAAGAGTAGCGAGCATCGACCTCGGTGGAGACCTTGCCGGGGATAATCTTAAGAATCTCCTTGCCGAACTCGACGAGAAGGCGGTCGAGGGCATCGTCAACCTGCTGGTCGACAGGACCGCCCTTCTTCTTGGCGTACTCGATGGCGACGTCAATCAACTTGGCGTACTCGGCCTTCTTGGAGGCAGCAAGAATGAGGGAGGGGTTGGTGGTGGCATCCTGAGGCTTGTACTTGCCAATAGCTATTGCAACCGGTTAGCATCTTGTGCAGTGTATCATATCATATCATATCATATCATGATCATGGCGGGGTGGTCGCGAGGGAGAGCATATGGATGCTTAACGAGGTGATGGAAACTTGGAGCTCGCGAGCACAGGGATTTCAGGAAGGAAAACACTGACAGGCAAAATCGCCTGTTGAAGAGGAGTTAGCATTGGGACTCGGTCAAGCAGGGAGGTGCGTTAATTACCAGAGTCAGACACAACGGTCTATTGCGGTGGAAAATAAGCAAGCGGTCAGCGATCAGTTCAACCGGAGTGTTGCGGGAGTAACGAAGAAGAAGCAAGAGCTGACGACGAGAGCACCAAGATGCAAGCAGCTTCCATTCCAGATTGAAGCCCGTTGAAGCTCAAGATCTCTGGATCTCGACGTAATTCTCTCTTCGCGATTTCAGACGACCTGGAGGGGTAATGGTGGGGTGACGTACAGTGCCGGTGGCCTTGAGCTGATCGAGAGAAGTAGACATGATTGCTGGTGTTGTCTTGTGGCGGGGAAGTTGATTTGGAGAGATTGATCACACAAAATAGGCGACCAAAAAGGAGATCAATGAGGATGAGGTGGATGGAGAGAAGAAGAAAGAAGAAGAGAGGAGAGGGAAACTACGTAGACGGGGGAAAAGATTGGGGATTCCACCGAAAGTTGGGAAGGTACCTGACGTACATGCGACAGCTCGCGCTTTCTTTGCTGTCTCTTCCTCGCCTCCCATCCCTCGCCCCTCCCCCGTGGAAGGTATGGAATCCCGGTCGGAGCGGGGCTGCCGATTAAGTCATACCTTCACCTCATCCGCCCGCCGCTTCATCCAGCTCATGCTTCTAGGTAGTTACTGCCGCGCCAGCAGCAGGCAAGCAAATCGTCACTCATAACGCCCAATAGTAAATTACTGGCCTGCATTAGCTGATTGGCCCGCGGCTTTTCTTCTTCTTTTCTTCTCCAGCCCAGGCCTGGAACGTTTCTCAGACCAATCAATTTCTGTCACAGCTCATTCTCGTCAAAATCATCCGTCACTGCCCAACATGAAGAAAGGCTGCTCTGGTCTTGGTAATTGCTACCTCGGTTGACCCCCACCACTCGAAATAGCAGAATCCACCAGCAGAGTTCAAGTAGACAACCTTCGTTCACAACAACCCCCAACCGCTGGCAGCCTGTGTGGTTGGGCTTAGCAGCTTCATCAATGGGCCGGCCAAACCTCGCCGTGTCCACCGAGACCCCCGACAACGGACCCCACTTACACCCTCAACTCAACACGATGGCCCCGCAGACCCTCAATGATGTCGGTAGCACATGGACTTGGAAATCCGTGGATACTGAGAGAGCTACCAAGCCTGATATCAGCCTACAGCTGTCTCTAGGTGAGCTTCATGCTGCTACATTTAGCCGCAGCTCCTGGACTGGAAATGCGTCCTATTTTTGGGCCGACTCCTGATTACTGGGAGTGTCTGGTGCAGGCACATCGATTAACCGCTGGATGTTCTGTTTCACTTTCGGTCCCCAACATCACACATTGAAATAGGCTGCGCCCTCCTGCCACCCATACGGTAGCTCCGATGAATGTTGTTTAGTCAGAACACCCATAAGATTACTCTCAACGGCACGTGGTACCCAACCCCGACGCCTGGTGGCCGAGATGCCGGTGACAGCTTGGCGGGGAGAACTCCGACGGTTCCGGAGCCGCCGCGTAGATATGCCGGAGGCTTTATCCACCGACCGACAATGCGCCGACAGAGTCCATCGCCTTCTATTTCACTACGCCATAATAACAATAAGAAAAAGATAATGCTTCATGGAATCTTTTAAAATCATCATAAGACATTAATGAGCTTCTTCTAGATTTAGTATTGTTCTTCTAAGTCTTTAGTGTAGGAATATTCTTCATTGCAAGTGAGTAAACCGATGAAGCTTACGGCGTGCCGTGTTTTTCTTGAACCGCGTGGCGCCTCAAAGGAAGAATTATATTGTCAATGCAGATATGGTACCAAAAGCCTCATTGCCGTCGCTCTCAGGGTTCCACCAGGCTGACAGACTCCCCTTCTCACTCGTCGGCCGCCTGAAGTCCGCGCGAATAAGAGACATGGCTTTCATTAGGAAATGACAAGCAGCACCCCAGACAGCAGCATTAGCTGACGCCCCCACGACATGTTTGGCCAGTTCTAATCCAAGCTATCCCCTCCTTGGCGTTCAACGGTCTCTGAATTATGACTAGCCGTGCCAGTCATCTTGTAGAAAAGGTGCTGCCTTCACAAAGGTCAATTTGCGGAGTTTTGGAGTCATTTTTTTTTCTCCATGTTTGGTTGTTCATATATACCGCGATCCAAAATCCTAAGGCCGCCCCAAGACACCATTACATGCATTTTAGTATCGCGTTTTTTTCTTCAAAAAGTTTCGCCTTCGTGACCAAGACTGTTACCACGTCATCAACCTCTAACTGGAGGACGCTTAATCCTCAGTAATATCACCATACTCCCACATCCCCTGTCGGTCCTGCTTAGCCTGGCTCTCCACCTCCTTGAGGTGCTTGAGAGTAGGCTCAAACACCTTGCTACGCTCCCATGCCTTAAGCTTCTTAGGCACCATGCCATATCCGCCGGCAACGACCTCCTTATTGATAGAGTCGTTGGGTCCGGGAAGCTCGCCCGAGGATCCAGTATCGTAGAGCGTGACGTAGCTCACGTTCTCCTTGTTGTCGACATAGTCAAAGTTAGCGACAAGTCGCTTGCTCTCTGCTAGCTCGTAGATGAAGCCAATAGCATCCTCAAAGTAGTCGGCGCCGGTAGGGAGTTGCACGAATGACAGAGAAGCATCGACAGCCTGGGCCTTCAGCTTCTGCGAACCATACTTGGACTGGTCCAACGAGCGTAGGTTGGTCCAGGGTATCTTCTCGCTGTTGCCGTAGTCGATGTAGACAACCTCAGACTTTTTGGCAGTACGGTCGTTGGCCTTCACGCGCGCTCGGTACCACTGACCATCCGCAGAGAACTTGGCAGACACGTACTCTCCCGTCTTAGGTGCGTCCTTTAGGGGGTTGTTGTTCTTGGAATCCAGGTGAAACTTTCGGAACTCGCTCATCAAGCTCTCCAAAGCGGCCGTTCCCTTACCAATCTCCTGTATCTTGACCTTGCCGTTGGCGTCGATGTTGGTAATCACAACGTCGCGGTAGTCAGTAGGCTTCTTGTCGAGAGACACCTCGGTCTCGGGAGCAGCATCTGCAGCCTCTTCTTCCTCGCCTTCCTCATCCTGCGACGGATCCCACTCTTGCCACAGATTCTTTCGGCCCTCCTTGGCCTTCTTCTCGGCCGCGAACAGCTCGGCAGCATTGCCAGACTTCTCGGCAGAGTAGGCATGAACAGAGGCAAGACCCTCCTCGACCAGCACCTTGGCAAAGTTCTCTCGGTTGATGTACAGGTCACCAATAAAACCACCAACCTTATCCATATCGTGGATGTCAACCTCACAGTCGCGTTGGTTGCATCGGCGGTTGGCGAGCTCGAGAGACTCCTTGCCGAACGGCTCACCACCCTCGCCATCGGCTCGGGGGGCTCGGGGGGCGCGGATGCCGCCAAGGACCATGGTGAGCTTGATATTCTCGCGAGGGATCAGGATGGTAAATCGGGAACCAGACTTGCAGAAGTCAACAATTGCAGGAACCTTCTTCTGTCGCTGCAGAGTTGCCAGCATGATCTTGGCCTTCTGCGTGTTCTCAGAAAGGTCGAGGTACTGCTTGGCCTTCTGGGGCTTGCCAGACCACATACCCTTTTTCTCCTCCTTGGCCTTCTCTTGGGCAGCAAGCAGATCATCATAGTTGGGAGCTCGGTCAGTGTCATCCTTTCGGTGTCGGATGACGGACGCCCATCCGTTCTCAACCAAGAGGAGGTTAATGTTGGTGCCCTTCTCAGTGACAGTGGCAACTTCTCGAGACTCAAAGCCTTCAGTTGCAGGCTTAGTACCATCGATGCTGATTCGCACGTGCTTTCCAATGAGCTTCTGGCGCAGGAACTCCTTGGCCTCGTCTCGGAAAGGACTCTCAGATGGCTCTGTAGTTCGGGGTCCTCGGACACTGCTCATGCTAATTCGCTTCTCTGAGGTTCCAGCCTTGTTCCTGACGAGGATGATGTCGGCGCCAATAATTTTGGATACATTCATCTCCTGGTTGCCACCATCCGCCTTGGCAACATGGTGCTTGTGAAGTCGGAGCTTCTTCGACTGAGCTTGCTTCTCGGCGGCACGGAGGGCTGCCATCTTCTCGCCCAGCATGGTAGAATGGAAGTCATTGCAGCGTGCAAGACCGTCCTGTAGCAAGAACTCGGCAATGTTTCCTCGGGGGTGTAGGATGGTGGCCACGAGCTGGCCCTGAGGGCTAGCACCGACGATCTCGACCTTGACCTGGCGCTGAAGCAGCCTCGTTTCGACAAAAGCCCTGGCCTCATTTCCATACTCTTCGGCGGGTTGGGTGGCGCCAGTTGAGGGCAGAGTTCGCTCGGTGGCAGGGGCTCGAATGCCAGCAACCAAGGTCATGGGCTGGACGTGCTTCTTCTCTGAAAGCAGGAGTCGCACCAGAAGCCGGTCACCGCTAAGGACTCGCTCTACGACACCATCCACAGTCTTGCCCTTCCATTCTTTCATGAATTCGGGGCCACCCAGATCATTTTGCACCTCGATGATGCCACCGATGCCAACATGGAGACCCTTGTTCTCGGCCTTGGCCTTGTTCTCGAACTGACGGAGGTTTTCGAGTCGATCCAGAATCTCATCCGACTCCTCCTTTCGGCCAGCATCCTCGCGCACCTTCAACCAGCCAGCCTTGACCAGCTCATCGGGCAGTTCGGTTCCATCTTTGAGCTGGGCAGTACCAAACTCTCGTCCAGAGGTGGGGATCGTGTAGAGAACGGAGCATTGAACCGGCTTTCCAACGACGAGGTTCCGAAGATATTCTCGAGACTGGAAGGCGAAGGGCTCGTCGCCTTCACGTCTCAGGTGAGGAGCCGTAACATAGGCGAGGGAGAGTGTTCTCTCGGCGTTAGGATTGTTAGGGCTGGTCAATATCAGAGTATCACCACTGAGTACGCTCTTGACATTGCCGACGTAGGTTTTAGACATGGTGGAGGTAACACGGAGACAAGGCGGGAAGACCTATTTACACAAGTTTCGTATTAGTCCAATCATTCGAACTATCCGGTAACAGCTGCGGTGAGGCGCAAAAATGAAGCGCGATGGCACAAGCACAGCACTGAAGCCGTCAAGACGCTACCGAGGGGATGCTCGGAGGCGTTCCCTGATGGAACCATAAGCTCGCCGCCAGTTGAACTTGGAGCTCCCAATCCTCCAAGGATGCCGCTTGACACCGCCACATGGGGAAGAGAGGCACGCGATGGGTTGTGTATGGGTTTCAATGGTTGAGATGCTCCAACATACCGGAGATAGAGGGGGGAGAGACACGTTCGCAGATTGAAGCCTTGCTGAGAAACTTGGGAGGAGCTCAAACAAGAACGATTCAAGAATAGGAGAGAGCAAGGAAGAGCTTCATCCAAGCATGTGGAGTTGAAGTCGAGATCGTGAAATGTGGCCCCAACTACGGATAGCAAAGGTCGAATTCGCCACTAAAAGGGTCAAGTGTGGGCGGGGGACAGGGGACCTGGAGGCCTAAGCGAAGTTGAGCGCGGGGCACAAGACGCCTACAAAACCCACCGTCACCTTACCTAGAGCTTCGGGAACTAGAGTTCTGTTTGTATATAGCTTGGGGGAGAGCTTCAGAGCTCGGTCTGCAATGCGACAAGTCCAATTTCCCCTTTCAGGATGAACCCAAAGTTCTGGATACAATGTCATGTTAACACACAATTTTTCTTGGCTGTCAGCTAGGGCATGAGACCTGTAGGACGAGCCGCCCGGCTCGGGCAGGATGAACTGATCTGCTCTACGGAGTACCTACCCCTCCTCTCCCTGCATGGCAACATGATGTCAATGCACAGAGCTCGCGGCTTTCGCGAGCATCAAGGTACGCTACACGCGTGAATTGCCAACACAACAGCACCTAAATAAGCGAGACAAGCAATTCGGAGTTTACTGTATTTGACTCGGTTCTTATTGCAGCTATTGAATGTCCAGTTTCCCACTCATACTCTCATTGGAGTACCTTCTGAACACGGCCAGATGTGATGACCGCCGCCATTTTAATCAACCAAGCCTGACATTACTTCTCTTCCTAGTTGGAGATGCCAATGACACCTAGTAATCAATCAGTATATGGACCTTGTCTGCCAGCAATGTTCTTAGCGTACCGCAAGCGGGTCGAGGTCCAGCGTTGCCAGTCTTAAGGGACTCCTCGTTGTCACCCTTGCCAAGATCGTCGGTGCCAGCGTGGACAACAACAGTTCGCTGGAGTTCTGTCAGTCAAAGTTCAAGAAATAGGGCATAGTATATTTCTCCTTACGCCGATGATGCTGTGGGGACCAATCAGCTTAACAAGGGAGTCCGTGACGGAGCCCTTGGCGTTGCCCTGACCATCGGTCTCAATGTTGCCGAGATCGCCGACGTGACGAGCATCGTCAGAGGGAGCACCGTGGGTCTTGTTGTGAGGGTTGACTGTCGACAAGGCGTGTTAGCGTTATGCTTAGGCCTGGTCAAGGCCGTGGACCTTGACGGGTAGATCCCGGGCCGTCGGATGGTGCCAGACGCCTGGAAAGATCCAGAACCGCAATGCCGGAACGAACTCACAGTGAGGGCCAGCAGAGGTGCAGCCGTTGGTATTGTCACCAAAGGTATGGATGTGGAAGCCCCGCTTGGCGTTGGGGTCGTTACCGGTGATGTCCCAGGTGATGGTGGTAGGGGCGGACTCGGAATCCTGCTCGAAGACGACAGTGCCGGAGACCTTGGAGTCACCACGGATAACGCTGACTGCAAGGTTCCGTGTTAGCCGGTTGCTCAGCGATGCCAGGTAGTACAAGATGTGAGATGGGTATGAAAGACCGGGCTCTTAGAGAAGCGGGACTCTGCTGGAGCTACGCAACTCTCACACGCCGTTGTTTTTATTGCAGCAGCCATCAAGGTCCAAAGAAGCCTATCAAGGGACTCGCTGAGACGTCAATCAAGTCGTCTCGGCGGTTTCTGGCATGCGGCTCAGTCCATCAGGGTACAGCACGGGTGCATTCGTAATCCCGTTGGACAAGAAACCCGCTCAAACCAGCTCGAAACCCCTCCTCCCAGCCCGCAGGGCGTGGGTGATGGCGCGTCTATAAAGAGAGCTGTCCTCTCCAAGGTTCTGGGGAGCGTTTGTGGAGGCGGGGACCTTACCGGCCTTGACCATTTTGACTGATTTTTCTTTCAAAAACGGAGGGATTGGGTATCTGAAGTTGGATGAAGCTGCCGAAGAGTGAAGCGATGAAAGTGGAGAGGGGAGAAGAGGAGAGGAAGAGTTTTGAAGAGGGACGGAACGAGAGGAGAGGAAACCCTGGAACTCGGCTTGGGCTGGAACTGAGCGGAAGTCCGAAGCGACTTGCTCTCCGAGCTCCCCTCCATTGCTCCAGTTGCCCAGCAGTCAGCAGGGTACCTCAGCCAATCCCCAAACAACATCACTGAGCTCTCGAAGCCGTTTGGACATCTTCAGCGTCTCATGGAGCTTGCCATGCGAGGCGGGGGGTGCCACCAGCAAAGCAGCCCCGCTTCGTACTGCCGTCATTCTTACAGTACTACCCAAAATCAAGTGCTGACAAATGAATTGCATCATTCCCAGCGCGGCAGATCTAACGCTAAGCTCATGAGCCGGTCTTCGGAGACGCTTCCATGAATTGCTCAGTCCTACGCTTTTCACGGGCCCGAACAAGCAGGAATCACCGGATCTAGCATGTGAAAACATTTTAACAAGATGGATGTGGAACCGATGGTACTGACCTTGCAGCTCACGATAACCTTCTCTGTGTCCTGGTAGCAGATACATACCTAGCAACCATGACGATAGCGGGGGCGGGGTTCCGCAGGAGCATGATATGAGAAACATTCATCGATACGAAAAGCTCATCGATTCTTAGCCCCAATAGAACTACCGCTCCTCCGTGGGAGTGAATTGCAACTCCCTTTCAAATTTTGACGCTTGGACGCGTGAAGTGGCCCAAGGTCACTTTAACCTTAGATATCTTAACCTCACTGGACCCGATCCTCGTCAAAGTTTACGATCTTAATATATTGGATTTTATTCCTTGTCTTGAGAACAAGTTCAGCTCAACTGTGCAGTGTATTACTTGTCTCCCAGCTTCGAGACGAACAAGACCACCATCTAAAAGATCGGCGGCGAAATAAGATGCATGGTAGTCATACTTGGGCAACCTGGCCCATGATGGTAACAGAAGGAGTCGGGGTCAGCTCTCAGCACATCATGCTGGGTACTTCGTAAGATAAAATGGATCACTTTTATTCGCACATGTTACTACCTCCTACAGTCTCTTCACGAGTACCGTCAGAGTCTTTAGTGAAGGGGTATGCGAGCCTTCGACTACTCTCCTAACTTCTCTTGAGCCGCTCAGACTCATCTCCCTCTTTCTTCCTCTTGTTCTTCTTCTTTCTGCCTAATTCCCATCACTCTCAGCTACCATGTTTCCGAACAACCACGCCAGACTAATGAAATAGATAGAAAAAAGATCGTCAAGAAAAGAGTAAGACAAGAGGGCGTCGTATAGGCGCGAGAAGGGCCAACTCAAACCGAGAAAGCCGAAGCTATAATGGCGCGGAGTATAGAGGCGCAAGCGGCTTGATAGCCGCAGTGATCAGTTTAATCGCCGTCACACGACCGGGAGTGCAATGGTGGCCGACGGGATGGGATCACAAGAGCCAGGGGCGGCATTACGTGGGGGAGAAAGGGTTGCCTGCAAAGAGATAAATACTCTCAGAGCACCTTCATATGGTGACACCACCTAGAGGAAGGATCTTCGTCTTGTCGCCATGGAACTTGGCGCGGTACTCGATGATGCCTTCGCTGATGGTCTGGAAATCCTTGATCTTGCGGTTCCGAAATTCTGTGAGAAGTTCGCGCAGTCCTGTGACATACTGCTGTTGCTGCTCTCCTTCGTAATTACCATAGGCACCAAGTTGAAGGAGGATTTGATCATCTGTTGCCGCTCGGCACGTTAGCGTTCCCTCCACTGGCATACGCCTCGGCTTGTGGTTTTCTCCAGTGGTGAGCCATTGTGACACGTACCCGGGGCTTGCATGTTTTCAAAGTGCTGAAATTGGCACTCGTTGCCTCTTGGGCAGGTCCCTTGAGTGAGCTGGTCAGGGCATACTTCCCTTTTAACGTCGATCTTGTTGCTGTATGTCAAGGAGCGCAATCCCCCGGATACCAAATCCTTGTACTGGGGATGAAAGCGGTACGCCCTGAAGTACTGGAGGGGAGTTTCGTATGGAACAAACGACGTCTTAGGGCCATTAACCACCGATGTCTCTGTTGCCTCTTTAGCCTGCCCAATGCGTCAGCTCTGTGCTAAATCAGGACACCAAGTTGGTCTACTTCTCTGTCATAGTCAGACTCTGTTCCCCCGTCGCCCGTTAGGATTGGTTGAGTGATAGGCGAAGTTGTTGAAACGCCCTGCATATCAGCATCACTTGTCTCCAGGACTGAGTTATCAGCAAGGAGTGCTTGACTGGACGGCGATTGTAGGCCGATAGGGGAGTGCTGATCTGGCAACTCAATGCCTGCCTCTGTTGGCTCATAATCATCCGACGACTCCTCTGTTGCATCCTCCTCGTCACTAGAACTGGCAACTTCTTCCATGGCAGCATCGTCTTCCGGCTCTGAAGCATTGCCAGGACTATGCTCATGAGGTATATCATCCAAGCGACGCACAGAGCCTGGAGACTTTGGTGCGGATGAAGGGCGGTCACTGTAGCTAGTGATTTCCCCAGTTACTACCTGGTCAGTTGTTCTCAACTCATCTTGGCAACTTCTAGGGATTTCCGCAGCTCCAGCTGGTCCACTGCTCGAAGATTCGTCCATTGATGCATCCTGCTCGGCCTCATCACTCGAAGTGACTCCGTCGTTCATTTCCAGAGATTCGGCAAAGGTGTCATCCTGGGCGGGCTGGTCTGGCAGCGATTCAGCTGAGCAGGGGATTAGTTCTCTGGACGATGTGAATCCGGGCACGCGTTCCGATCCATTTCGTGTTCTCATCTGCTAATCCATATCTGGGGGCTTACCTTGGATAACATCAGGTTCAGACTCGCCCTGCCCCGGTACTGGTTCCGATTCAGATTGCAAAGTATCTTCCCTCAGCCGCCTCTCTTCGAACAAGCTGTCTTTAATCTCCTTTTCGATTCTAGCGACTTCAGATTGCAGGTGTTTCAGTTGCTCAATCTGCTCCCTTCGTCGGGCTTCTAGAATAGGCAAGCGCTCGCTAGCAGCGCGAGCGCGAAGCGAAGGCCTTGTGTGTTGATTTTGGCCCCGGACCTCAGATAGCTTCTCAAGTACATGCGATGCTGGTCGAGGTTGTGGCGAGGTGGTAGCGAGACTGTCTTCAATCCTTGATCCGGACCCCGACTCAATTGGTACTGGAGGCGTGGACTCGGCTGGGGCGTCTACACTACCCTCCTTTGACTGCACTTGTGACTGAGGAAGTGAGGGCGAACCATTGCTAGACTGCTTCACCTTCTTACGAGCTTCAGCTTCGGCGATTTTCCGTTTCATATCCTCGATTTTCTTGTTCATGCTCTTCAGGTCGTATATGCCGTTAGCACTGGTGGCTGGAGTTGCCGCAGTCTTGGGGCTAGAAACCGCATGGCGAGATGCGCTATCAGACAAGGCCGGATGATCGCGAAATGAAGTCGTCCTGGAGCCAGGTGTAGCAGGTCGTTGGATCGACGAAGGCCGGAGCTCGGGAGAATCTATCTCCATCTCAGCGTCATCTTCATCATCACTGACGTCAATCAGGAACGGCCGAGACTCTCGAGCATGGCCAAATGGGCGCTTCTGTGCGGCGGCAGTAGAGTACTCGTTAAGATCCGCAGCAACGGGTCGCTTGCGTTGATTTGGAGCGGGAGAAAGCGCGTTGGAGGATAAGAACAGCCCCGGGATGGAGGGCGCTGAGGCTGTGTCCACCCTCTCCGGTGCTGTCACGGGTTGGTCATCAAGGTTCATTGCATCAACTGGTGTGGCACTTGGTATGTTGTTTGAGCCGGGCGTGGTAGATGATGCCAGAGGCATCAAATGGACCGGGGCCTGCGATGTTGGTTTTGCATTCGCCTCCCGCGCTTTCATGAGCGCTTCCATCTTCTGTTGTATCAGTTTCGACTTCTCGGACTGAGTCCTGGTCTTCTCAGGTTTGTCATTGCCCGTTGTGGCCTGGGAAACAAGAACGGTCGTTGAGGGCTTGCTGTCGTCCGCAGTTACTGCAACTGTCTTGGAGCCTTTAGCGGCTAATAACCGTGCTATTCGATCCTTTCGCTCCTCGGACTTGTCCTTGGCCATGTCTTCGAACTCTGGCTTCTCGGTGTCGTTGTTGGATCCCGCTAAACGACTTTGCGCGTCGCGCACATTGCTCAACGTATCCGGAACTCGAGGTGTTACCAAGGGGGCTGCTTCTGTTGGAATCGGGACAGGGGTAGTCGAGTCAAAACCCAGTTCCTTGAACAGCTCATCGAGCAGCACCTTGTCGATCCCCTCTTCGACATAGTTCTGATATCGTACGTTGAGTGGCCAGAGACGGAGGATTGCTTCTTGTGCCCGCTTTCTGGACTCAAACTCAGTCGTGTCTGCCTGCCGTGCTTCGGTTCGCTGGGTGGAACTGTTACCACCATAAACTTGTGAGATATTCTGGGGCACCGCAGTCTCCGTCGCTGAGGGGTGAACGTCGCTGCGTGGGGTTTCTGTTGGGTGTTAGTATCGCGCTAATGTCACTAAACAGTAGAGTCGTAGGAAAGTACGCACGAGCATGCGATGTGCCGTTTTCGAGGCCATTGGACTGTATCTCACGAGGTGAGAGATAGGGCGAGTAGGAGCCAGAGCGCTCCCGGCCAAGTTGCTCCGAATTCCGAGGCTGCTCATTGGCCGCAACGTCGTCGGCTGGCAGGCTTGCAGCAACAGGAGGCTGGTGGCCGGCATCTGGCATGGAACCTGGAGTTTGGGCAACATGCGCGCCGTCCCCAGCGTTGTCCACCCTACCAGGCTCATAGATGTCTTCCAATTCCCCTTCGCTGACCTCGCCTTCTTCCATTGTATCAAGATCCATGTCGACGCCAGATTGTTTGCTGTGCGACATCCCAGCGTTCCCGATGATAATACCAGCAGATCCTGCAGCCTGCATTGTCGATAATGAACCGTTTTGCTCAGGCTGGGACTCGGAAAGGCCATGAGGCCATGTCTGTTGCCACCCCGTGGTATTGTGGGAGAAGCCCATGCTTAGGCCAGGGATGGCGGTGTGGTTGTGGTCGTAGGCTTCGGCAACACCAGAACCATAGGCATGAGGCTGGCTCTCCAGGGCTTCGCTCGGATGATATGGCGGTGCATCGTATGCTTGACTCGTCGGATAGGCATAAGGTTGCGATGCTTGGTAGTTATGAGGAGGCCCATAGCCGAACCCGTAATGGCTCATCCTTAGGGGCTACGCCGTGAGAGGCAGTCGGCTCTTGTTGGTATTTGTGGGACACTCGAGCGCGTTCTTTATATCATCCACGAAACGAATTGATAAGGTCTTCTGTGTGAGCTCGTGTTGGTAGGCAGTTGCTTCCCAGTAACTGTTGAGCTGAGCAACAAATCAGCTAAATGGCAGTCGTCGCTAGAAACCAAACAACGAAGCGATAGGCCAGGCCCCCGTCGCAAGTCGAATCTATGAAAACACGTATTAATACAATCAGGGGTACTCTTCTCTTATCGAAGCGCTGGTTCTTGTTGGGGACAAGAAGGCACAATATCGATCGCCACAAGACGCGATCCAGGGATCTCAAGGAAAGACAAAGCGACGAGATTCCATTCTTTTTAGAGGTGCATTGCCCTTAGTCCTAATGTGGACTAGCACCATTCAACCCAGTGGTCCTGCGCAATAATCACGTGAAGCCGCTTTGTTTACTTGGACACCTCATGTCCCCAGCAACGCGACCAGAGTATTATCCCTGCTACTGCGCCCGTTCCTCGCAACCCAAGCTGCATTTTAATCCAAGACTTGCATTGCATTTCTTGGTGACATTCTTCATGAAAAGTTGACTTGAGCTGGAGCGCGGGTGTTTTCCATTGTTTTCCCTTCTACTGGAAGATATCGGATTCTTCCCTATCATTTCTACGTCCCATCCACTTTGTTTACTTACGGAAGCGCATCAACCCACGCGGAGCTGGGTACATCATTCTACGAACCGACACGCCAGGAGCTGTTGATGCGATCGCTTCACGATGGCCTTCAACACCAGTGGCACCGCGCATCGGCGCAGTAATCCCTTCGCACGAACTCCTTCCGCCTCTCCTGCTATGAACAACACCGCTCGACCTAAATCAGCCATCTTCTCCTCTCCGTCACCGATCCCTGGACTCTCAACGCCACCTCCCCACAACCGCACACAGTCAAATGGATCGCTAACAGCGTCCCAAGGTCCTTCTGGGGCTGTATCACGGCAACATCGTAGTGACTCCAAGAGCGGAACGCCAACATCAACTACATTCGCGCCATCGTTCATCAAGACAGAAGAGATGAGGCGAGATCATGATACAGTCAAGGGCATCGAAGGCGAAAACGACTTCTCCGGAAAGCGCTATGTATGGCTTAAGGATCCACAGACAGCTTTTGTCCGAGGGTGGATTGTTGAAGAACTGGACAGGAATCGGCTGCTCGTACAATGCGACGATGGGACTGTAAGCACCGGCGAGTGATGAGAATTCTTCGAAATCTAACTGTTGTCCAGCAACGAGAGGTCGACGCCGAGAGCGTCGACAAAGTGAACCCCGCCAAGTTCGACAAAGCAAACGATATGGCCGAATTGACGCACTTGAACGAGGCCTCCGTCGTCCACAACCTTCACATGAGATACCAGGCCGATTTGATATACACATACTCGGGTCTGTTCCTTGTTACAGTTAATCCGTATGCTCCGCTTCCCATCTATACCAACGACTACATCAACATGTATCGGGGACGGAATCGGGAGGATACCAAGCCACATATTTATTCCATGGCTGACGAGGCCTTTCGAAATCTGGTTGAGGAAGGGAAAAATCAAAGCATCTTGGTTACTGGTGAATCTGGTGCGGGCAAGACCGAGAACACAAAGAAGGTTATCCAGTACCTTGCAGCTGTTGCTCAGTCAGAGTCATCCGTCAAGAACAAGACGCAACACTCGAACCTTTCCCAGCAAATCCTGCGCGCGAACCCGATTCTAGAAGCGTTCGGAAACGCCCAGACTGTCCGCAACAACAACTCATCACGTTTCGGCAAGTTTATTCGCATCGAATTCAGTCGGAACGGTGCCATTTGCGGTGCCTTCATTGATTGGTACCTACTTGAGAAGTCCAGAGTCGTTCGTATCAACCCACACGAGCGAAACTATCATGTCTTCTACCAACTTTTGAAAGGCGCCAGTCCCAACATGAAGAGAGAGTATTTGCTCGATGGACTTACAGTTGAGGATTTCAACTACACCCGGGATGGTCACGATACAATTGTGGGTGTGTCGGATCGGGAGGAATGGGAGTCACTCATGGAGGCGTTCAACGTTATGGGTTTCTCCGATGATGAGCAGGCCTCCATTTTGCGCACCGTGGCAGCTGTTTTGCATCTGGGAAACATCAGTGTTGTCAAGGAGAGCCGAGCCGCAGATCAGGCTCGTCTTGCCCCGGATGCGAAGAAAGAGGCGGCGAAAGTGTGTAAACTGCTTGGTGTGCCTCTGGAGCCATTCCTTCAAGGCCTACTACATCCCAAGGTCAAAGCCGGTCGCGAGTGGGTTGAGAAGGTTCAAACGCCTGAGCAGGTCCGCCTCGGTCTGGATGCCCTCTCAAAGGGCATTTATGAGCGAGGATTCGGAGACCTTGTCAGTCGCATCAACCGGCAACTCGACCGTACTGGCATGGGTCTCGACGATTCACACTTTATCGGAGTTCTCGATATCGCTGGCTTTGAGATCTTTGAGCAGAACAGCTTTGAACAGCTGTGCATCAACTATACCAACGAAAAGCTCCAGCAGTTTTTCAATCACCACATGTTTGTTCTGGAGCAGGAAGAGTATGCTCGAGAACAAATTGAGTGGAAGTTCATCGACTTCGGACGTGATCTTCAACCCACCATCGATTTGATCGAGCTCTCAAACCCAATTGGCGTCTTCTCCTGTCTGGACGAGGACTGTGTCATGCCCAAAGCCACAGACAAGTCCTTCACCGAGAAGCTCAACTCCTTGTGGGACAAGAAGTCTGCCAAATATCGACCCTCACGCCTAGGGCAGGGTTTCATTCTGACCCATTACGCTGCCGAAGTCGAATACTCCACCGAGGGATGGCTGGAGAAGAACAAGGACCCCTTGAATGATAATATCACGCGCCTTCTCGCCGCCTCCACGAACAAGCACATCGCTTCTCTCTTCTCAGACTGTGCTGAATCAGAGGATGACCACGGTACCGGAAGAAGTCGAGTCAAAAGGGGCCTTTTTCGCACAGTCGCACAGAAACACAAAGAGCATCTTCACAGCTTGATGACCCAGCTCAACTCCACGCACCCTCATTTCGTCCGATGCATTCTTCCCAATCACAAGAAGAGGCCAAAGCAGTTCAATAATCTTCTCGTTCTCGACCAACTACGCTGCAATGGTGTTCTGGAAGGAATCAGAATCGCACGAACAGGCTTCCCCAACCGACTTCCTTTTGCAGAATTTAGACAACGATATGAGGTGCTTTGCCAACAAATGCCCAAGGGTTATCTCGAGGGACAGGCTGCAGCTGCTCTGATGCTCGAGAAGCTGGGACTTGACCGTGCTCTCTACCGCGTTGGTTTGACAAAGGTCTTCTTCCGCGCTGGTGTTCTCGCCGAGCTTGAAGAGCAACGAGATGCTCTTATCACCGAGATTATGTCCAGATTCCAGTCTGTTGCACGAGGATTCATAAAACGGCGGGCAGCCTACAAAAGACTCTTCCGGACCGAGGCTACAAGGATTATTCAGAGAAACTTCAATGTGTACCTGGATCTGGCAGAGAATCCTTGGTGGCAGTTGATTGTGAAGATGAAGCCACTCCTCGGCACCACTCGCACGGCAACCGAAGTCAAGAAACGAGACACAATGATCCAAGAGCTGAATGAGAAAATGCGACTCGAGTCGGAGAACCGGTTGAAGCTTGAGGAGGAGCGACGCAACTGCCATGCCGAAATGATGCGTATCCAGCAGACGCTCGAGAGTGAGCGAGCACTTGCATTGGATAAGGAAGAGATATTCAAGCGCCTCCAGCTCCGAGAGGCTGAGCTTGAGGAGAAGCTCGCAGGCGCGATTGAAGACCAAGAAAGGCTGGAGGACGAGTTAGACGACTTGTTGGGGGCCAAGAACCGCGCCGAGCGGGAGGTAGAGACCTACCGCTCACAACTTGAGCAAGCCGCTACCCTCATTGCCAAATTGGAGGAGGAGAAGGGCCGCCTAAACAGTAAGATCACCGAGCTCGAAGAGTCCATCGCCGAGATCTCCCAAAAGCAAGCGGAACGAAGTGAGAAGGAACTGGCACTTCAAGACGAAATCAAGGTGCTACAAAGCCAACTGGCTCTCAAGGATAGAAAGGCTCAAGACCTGGAAAACAAGTTGCTCAAGATCGACCAGGATTTGGAAGTCAAGCTTCACTCAACCCAGAAAGAGCTTCAGTCAAGCAAGCTTCGCGAATCACATTTGTCCCGTGAAAACCGAGGCATTCAGCAGCAGCTTACCGAGCTTTCCAAGACGTCAACCGATTACGAAGACCTTGTACGTAAGAAGGAGAGCGAGCTCGCCCTTCTCCGGACCGACAACAAGAATTTTGAGAGCGAGCGCCAATCCCTGGAGGACCAGAAGAAGTCGTTGACTGCCGAAAAGGAGAAGACTGCCACCAAGTCCCGTGAAGTTCAAGCTGAGCTAGTCGCAATGAAGTCTCGGCAATCTCAGCTGGAGCGGGAAGCGGAAGATGCAAAGAACCTGCTCGAGGCACGCTTGTCAGAGGACGCACAAGCAGACCAAAACCGCCAAGTTCTCGAGTCTCAAATCAAGGACCTCAAGGATGAGTTGTACAAGGCGCAAATGGAATTGAGCCGAGAACGTCAATCTCGCGACGACGTGCAGCTGCTTGGCGAGCACAAGTATCAGGAGTTAAAAGACGAATTCGATCGTCTCAATGAGTCTAAGATCATCATCGAGAAGGAACTATATGCACAGCAAGATACCCTGCGGAGGACCATGGAGGCTCGAACGACTGCGGAAAAGGAACGCGACGAAGCAAGACAAGAAATCCGACGGCTTCGTGCAGCCAAGACGCAAGCTGAGGATGCACGAATGCAAGCTGAAGTTGACGGCGAGCGACAAGCATCCAAAGCAGCGCGGGAACGCGAGAATAGCCTTCGTAAAGATCTCGATGCGGCACAAGAACGACTTCAATGGTTTGAAGAGGAGTGTGCCAAGCTCAACCACCAGATCGAAGATCTCAACAAGCTGATCCTAGAGTCGGGCGAATTTGGCCTGAAGAACGACCAGGCTAAAGAGAGACTCGAACGCGAACTGGGTACCGTCAAAAGCCGCCTGATGGCGTCTGAGAACGACAACCGAGCTTTGCTGAACAAGCTTCAGCAAAAGGGCCTGGAGATTGCTCGCTCAAGTTCCCGTGCCAGTGAGGCATCTCGTGGCCAGATTCAGTCTCTTCAACGCGAAAAAGCAAGACTTGAAGAGCAAAACGCCAAGCTAAATAAGCAACTAGGCGATTCCCAAATTGCCATTGCATCCCTCGAGAAAAGGGCTGAAAAATTGCAGCTCAATCTCGAGGATCTTAGCCATGAAGTTGCTCGCGAGGTCAAGTCCAGTAGGAATGCCGAGAAAGCGTCTTCTACTTTCACGGCGCAGCTGGCCGAAGCCAACCGAACCATTGAGTCCGAGCGACAACTTCGAACTCAGGCGCAGACCACCGTTCGCACGCTCCAGGCCTCTCTGGACTCAAGAGAGAAAGAGCTTAACGAGCTGAGAGCACAGATGCTCGACGTTTTGAAGACCGTAGATCCAGAGGCCCACATTCCTCCTCAATCAGACGGTACTGATGAGAAGGTGCTCATCCAGAACTTCGATCTAGTGAGAAAGGTCGAGGAGCTTCAGCAGAACCTTCGCGTGCAAACAACAGCCAGAACAAACGCAGAGAATCAGCTTGCTGAGCTGAGAGCCTCCCGCAATGACTCTCCCAGCCGACCCAAACTCGAGGAGATTCATCTCAATGAGGCACCATTCCAGGGATCACCGACTCAGAGAAGAGCCGCCAAGCTCCATGCTCGAAATTATTCCAACACCTCCACCCCCACACGGCGTTTCCAGGACATCGACCACCTTCAGGACTCAACGCGCTCCGATCGGACCATCGACACCTTGAGCTTCAACAGCCGCATGGATCTCAAGGCGGAGGTTGAGGAGCTCCAAAATCAGCTTCAGCTCAAGGAGATGCAAAACCGCCATCTCCTGAGCCAAATCGACCGAAGCACACCCGTTCCGGATAACTACGACGACCAAAGTCCCTCCCTGCGCCGGATCCAGAAGCTTGAGACAGTCAACACTCGTCTTCACGAGATGCTTGATGACTCCAGCAAGAAGGTTTCTGCCTTGGAACGAACAATTCGATCTGGTGAGCTGTCACTGCGAGACATCCAAACCCGAACGCACGAAGAAATCCTGGAAGTTCTGAACAGCCAGGAGGATTCCCGGCGAGCCTTGGTTCACAGCCATAAAGATGCTGTGGCGGAGTTGACCGACATCAAGGTCCACTTTGAGAGATTGCGACATGGTCGCGCCAAGGCTGAGGTCGAGCTTCGTGATGCCAAATCTGACCTCCACGAGATGACCTTGGCTAGGGAACAAGAGGCGCAGAGCCGAAACCAACTCCTTCAGGAGTTTGCAGATCTCCAGATTCGTCTTGACGCAGAGACCTCAAAACTCGTCGATGTCACTTCGAGTCTAGACCTGTACAAGAGTCGTGCCGACGAGTACTTCAGCAAACTGGAGCAGGCCGAGATTGCCGTCCTCAAGGCTAGCCGGGCCGAGCAGTTTGCCAAGTCGCAGGCGAAGGAGGCCGAAGATACCTACGCGGAGGTCATGGCGGAGCGCGAGAAGATGGACGCCAACATCGAAGACCTTCAACGTCAGAACCAGCGCCTTGAAGAAAAGGTGGAAGACATTTCAACGGATCTGGCGGCCGCTACCCAGGCTAAGAAGCGACTTCAACATGAGCTGGAGGACTATCGAAACCAGCGTGCTATGGATATCGAGGACAAGGAGTCGAGCATGGAGCAGACTCGTAAGAAGTACCAAGCTGAATTTGCTACTCTGACAAACGAGCTTGACCTAGCTCGTGAGGAGAAGCTCTTTAAGCAAGCTGAGATCACCCGGCTCCGAGAAGAGCTCGACGAATTGCGATCAAAGTGGGATGATGAGGTTCTCAACAGCTCGACCTGGTCCAAGGAAAAGTCTCGCTTAGAGTCTACTTTGGCGGATGTTGCATCCTCCCGTGATGAGGCGGTGAATGCACATAACGAAGCCCAAAGCAAGGTCGTATCTCTCTTGTCACAAGTACGAACTCTCCGTTCCTCAGTGGACGAAATTGCCGCGGAGCGAGACCTCCTACTCCGGGAGAAGCGCAACGTCGAGGCACGCCTCGAAGAGGCCAAGGCTGGCCTGGAGGACCTTGTCAAGGGTGAGAGCCCTTCTCTCCGCAACGCCGCCAACATGGACAAGGAGATTCTGGGCCTCAAGTCAAATCTTGCCCAGCAGGAAGATATTGCGGCTGCTGCCGTGGAGAAGATGCGTCGAGCAGAAGCCCTTGTGACTGAGGTCCAGAAGGATGTCATGGTCGAGCGTGAGAATAGCGCCCAGCTGCAGAAGCAGAAAGCCTCACTGGAAAAGAACCTGAACGAGGCGCAACTGAAGCTTGTTGACCTTGAGACGAAGGGCTACTCTAGCGCAAGTCAAGATGTCAAGTTCCTCCACAAGCGCATTCAAGAGGTAAGTAACATTCCACTCTCAACACTTCTCACCTTGAAACTAACCTCATTTAGCTTGAATCTCAACTCGAGGATCAGGAGACCGAACGTAGCAAGTCTCAGCGTTCCGTACGAAATGTTGATCGAATCGTGAAAGACATGCAAGGGCAGATCGACCGCAAGGATAAGCAGAACACGCAACTCTCAGAAGACGTCTCAAGAATGCGCGACAAGGTCGAAAAGCTTCTGAGGACGATCGAGGAGCTACAATCGTCCGAGTCTAATAACCAGTTGTCTGCTCGACGAGCTGAGCGTGAACTACGTGAAGAGAAGGAGAAGTCACTCCGACTGGAACGAGAACTCACGGGGTGGAAGAATCTCCGGAACGAGAAGGGATCCGGCAGCGTCATGGGCAGCGTCCGCAGTCGCATGGGCCCCTGGAGGGTCAGCGAAGGAGATGATGGGTCGGCGATTGATGTCCCCAAGAGGAAGAGCAGCCTTAGCAGGGTACCCAGCCTCACCAAGGGATTCCTGTGAAGGGATGGATATGAGATGGGATCGGGTGGATACATAGGATACATGAGCTGGCGTGCATGGTGAAAGGGGCGTTGAAGCATTGTTCTGGGACATTCGTAATGGATAGGCATGGACGACGGGTATGATGGTATGGCGGATTGTAACATATGTTTTCGTCAGCGTGTTGTGGAATATGGGCTTTACGTAGGAATAATGAGAAACTTTTACTGTCAGCTGAATGGAACCTGCTCTCGCCTGGCTAAGGTAGTTAGTTCATTGAATGTTTGATGATGTGGCTCACACATTTCTCGATGCGGCTACAGAGTATTCACCCCGCTATCGTTCCCCAGAGAGGCAGGGTAACGTCGTCCAGGTCCGCCATGCCCCACAACATCGATTAGCTGATGCCTTCAATTCCATCTTCTAGGCCATGCGCGAGTGGTCTGCTTCCACACGGCTTGGCATAGGCGGCATTAGATATTCCCGGGTGGTCTAGCAAGGCAGGCGTTGCGCCAAGCCTTCGAAATCCATCTCATTCCATGCTACTGAAGAGTATCGTTGAATGATGGCTAAGAGTCGTATTAGGTAGGATTGGTGTATGCTCCATCTTCCTTGCATTGCACATCGTACATAACGGATAATCCGGCCCATCTCCGGCCCGTTTTCGATTCTCGAACCAACAGGGGGGCATCAGTTGCCTTCGAACATGTTGGCAATAGTAAGGCTGTCGAATTCAGTCTTTCTTCGAATCGCCGGATGACTGTTCGGATGGCTGGGGGTCATTCATACCCATCCGGGCCATGAGGTCTTCCATCATCTGCTCCATTTCCTTATCATCTCCCGGCTTTACCAACCCGCGGGGCCCGCGGACTGCCGCTTGACTCCTCTCCTGGAGCTCCTTGACCGAACACAAATCGAATCCCCACGAGATTCCTCCAACCAATAAGATAGCGAAGCTCATGACGTTGAGTGTGGCAAGTCCGAGAGCCTCCACCGCGAGTAAAGATCGTTCTCCAGAGTCGAACTTTACCGGATGCCGGTTGGATGAGTAAAATTTAGGGAAAGAATCCAGCCGCCTTCGCAGTACTGAGCGTCGTGAAACGGCTACGGATGCAGCCATAAACCCTGCACCAGCTAGGAGTAAACCAAATTCTCTAAATTGACGGGCCCATGGCGATGCCGTTGGCGGAGTTGGGCGGCTGGCTGCGGTGACTGCACGATCTTGAGGCACAGGCGTGCTGACAGTACCCGGCATGGCGGCGTAGGAGCTTGCCATTAATTGACGATTGGCGATTGACAGATAATTTTCGGAGGAGCCAGGCCGCAATGATTGATTCTGCTAGGAGGCTTGTATTGTCTGCGGCCGCTGTGAAGTGCTGAAAATACGATATGTAGCTCCTGAGGCCGTCGGAAAAACGAGCACCCCGCTCCATGCATACTTTAGGTACCTTAGCTCTTCCTCTTCGCTTAAGTGCATTCCGTTGCCAACTATCCGTATCTACCTTAGATAAGGTAGCCAAGGACTCCCTGTATGAAAAGAGCAACCATTTCGGCCACTCCCCCTTGTCGGGCTGCGTCGCCTTCAAGATCCAGAACTTATTAACGGCTCAACGTTCAAACACTTACCAGACGTTGCTGCTGCTCCAATGTGCTGCGGCTTGTTGTTCCGGTTAAGGTTAATGTATTCCCGTTCATCCTCTGCATGCAAACAACCGTCAGAAGTTGAGACTGGGATTCCAGGGCGGACACTGACTTTCTAGACAAGTTTGATTTGTACCGATGGGTGTACCGCACGCCATGGATAGGATTACGGGCACATCTAGGTATGCAGGTGAGGTCCTAAGTGGGGATACCGCTCTTGGGTATTCTACCTTGAGGCGGAGTGAGCCTGGATCTGGTGATGACATAGATAGAGGGCATGCGCGTTGCGGGGTAGTGGCTCCGCTTACAAGGATTGTGCTGCAATTCTCACCTGCTTTACTTTGACCTCACTGACTGATCGCTTGAGCCTCCTCTCTCATCTGTCTGTTCCATCAGCCAGCCAATCTTGCTATCAACGAACAAACGCCACCTGGATAGGAATCCCGCTCTAATCGTTAGGATCAGGCTGTCATAGGCGTCTTTTCAGCGCTATTTCAGGGGTGTCATCACCAGCCCTGCTTTTGTCCTGCACCAACATGCCAAAACCAAAGAGCAAAGGGTCCAAGCCAACCAAGGAGGGAGCTGCGGCAGCTCAGCCGGCCCCTCTCCCTATCCCTTCGTGGCCAGTGTTCAAGCCTCCGCTGCCAATCGTTGATCTCTCTCCTGAACCGCATCCCTTGACATCGAGAGTTGTCCTTATTCCGTCGTTCTTCCCTCGTTCTCTCTGTCGCGACTATGTAGCCTTCCTCAAGACGCTACCGCTTCAGACGACGCCAGGTCGTCCGAAGCGGGGCGACGCGGTTCGAGTCAGCGATCGTTTTCAGGTTGAGAGCCCGGACTTTGCTCTTCGCCTCTGGGAAGAAACAGGGCTCAAAGATGTATTGTTGGATGGCGACGTCGAGGAGCGATGGTAAGTCTCGTCTTTTGAAAGAGTTGCACCCACAAGGTCAACAGAAGCAGCACAGCTGTGCCATGATCATGTCCACTTGCCGAGATTACGGACTGTTGATGTGTTGCAGGGGCGGTGAACCTGTCGGATTGTCTCCCAATATTCGAGTGTACCGTTACTCGAAAGGCCAATTCTTCGACTGCCACTGTACGTGTATGCCCATGTCCAAGTGGCATCTTGTCACACTCAAACGCTATTCCGACTGCTATTCTTCACCACCACTTCCACTGCTAGGCAAGCCGACATTGGGCCCTTCAGTCCTCTCATGTCTCACCTGGACGCGCTACCGCTCGTCCGGCTGCCACCGGCTTCATCTTCCACTTGCCCCGGTAGTGATGTGCCGCCGCCGCCGCCGCCCTGCTTGTCTTCCTAGCCCTTCTTTAAACTCTTATTCCATTCTTAGATCGCCCATCTATTGCGCCAAGTCTGGGCTTATAATCAGTCGGCGATGCGGGAAACCTTGCTCAACCCTCCTTGACATCTCCCGACTGCATATCGGCTAACGGATGTGTCCTTCACGCCCTAGATGACGATTCAAACAACCTCGCCCTGCCAGCGGACCCTCCCTTGCCAGTCCGTACCACTTGGACTTTGCTTCTCTATCTGACATCAGCCGCTGAGGGATGTGTTGGTGGGGAGACGGTGTTTTACCCAAACGACCGCAAGTCGCCGCGTGAAGAGATCGCGGTTCCTCTCGAGACGGGCATGCTCCTTTTGCATAAGCACGGGGATGACTGTCTCCTTGTAAGGCCTCCCCTGCCCGTCTTCTCACGTTTTCTCTTCTCGCCCCAATACCCGTATCCAATACGATGCGGCCAGTGAACTTCAAGCGCTGACTGCTGTACCCTAATCAAGCACGAAGGACGGGAGGTCACTGCGGGTGAAAAATGGGTCCTACGTACAGATTTGTGTGTTAGACGATGATTTGGCGATCGCCGAGCCTTTTCATGACCGGATTGCCATTTCGGATGACATGCCAAAACTTTGGTCTCTACGAGCTACGGACCACTGATTGCCCTCATCAGCCGGTCTTTCTTCTCCCCGGATCCTCTTGGCCTCGTTGGCCCATGTATGTAGCATACTCAGATGCTGTTGACATCCTCGACATCGAACGCCTGAGCTCTGAATGGTGCAACCCATGGCAACCGGTTTCTCTGGATATTCCCAAATTTTGCAACAACCCCTCCAATGTCCATGATTTACTCCGCGTCAAACTCGCCAATGAGAATTGCCAGGCGATCCATAGCGTTCTCTTCTTCTACCTCCCTCTCTGTCCCTTGTTCCGCTCCACCGACGTCGAATGCCTCCTCTATTAGTTCCCTCTCGCCGTCCTTGCCACTAGTGTCAAGAGGTTCCGATTCGTGACGGTTTGATGGCGCCTTCCCTTCGCCTGTCTCCGAGAGCGACGTCTCTGAGGATGAATGATCGTTATCAGAGTAGTTCTCGTCTTCCGGCTGGAATAGCGCCAGTGGCTGTCCACGATGGACAATTGTCCCATCTGGTAGGCGGGTGTGGATGTCTGGTCCCAAATTGGATTGCTCTGTAGTCTCTTCATCTTTAAGTGTAGAAGGCTTGTTCAACATCGGGTCAGAAGATGACTTGTCATGTTGAATCGCTCTCCGACGAGCCTCTGCTCCGATAGGAGCTTTGGGGTCATATTCTTCGCCGAGTTTGAGACGACACATGACCCGATGGAAGATCCAGGGGAAGCTGATGAGCGGCATCGACTTCGGCTCCAGCTTGCGAGGCTGCAGGATGCGTCCCGCTTCGTTGATCGGCCCTCGGTGGTGTTCAAAAAGTGCAATTTTCGTTTCTTCCTCGGTGACCATGTACATGGCTGCGACGAAACGCTCAATCTGCTCGGCCTGCTTACCGCCTGCAGCCTCGTTGCATAGTTCCTGGAATCGGCGCTTCAGGGCATCATACTCATGACCAAGGTCCTCTTGCATCTTGTAGTCCGTGCCAACAGCAGGCTTGGACATGGCGAAGCCCGTCCATAGCTCGAACTCGGTCTTGAGGTCATGCTGGCTGAGTAGCCGACGTACAGAAGTATCGTACTGCGACTTGAGCTTTCTCGCTGCTTTGAGAATGTCATTGTCAAGCTGGAACTTTTTGATGATCCTCTGGTCGAACGAGCTGTCCCAGATGGGGTTGAACTGTATCGCCTTGTTGATGACCTTGTCGTATATGACTCCAAGGGCTTTATTAGAGTGATAGACGTATTTCTTCTCCATGAAGTGCGGCCACTTTCGGGGTTGCTGGTCGCGTCTCAGCGTTGCCGGCTCTCCGGTTTTGGGATAATCCACTGCTTTGGAATGCAACGCTGCAAGTTCCAGGCCTGTATGCGTGATTAGTAGACAAGAAAGTGGTAGACAACAGGACATGACTGATGCTCACATTTCGGGGACATTGGTCCATATTCATCTGCGAGAGCCAAGTGAGATGTAGCGATGAGCGGAAGCTTATCATTCTTCAGGTATCTGACGAAGAAGTTCCTGAGGTCATCCACATTGACATCGCGTTCTAGCTCAAGGGGCTTGGGCCCTGCGTAGTCCATGGGCGGATAGTTCCATATCCTGGGCATCAAAGTCGGCTCCCACATGACAAAGAAGTCATCACCGTCAAGATCACCGCCAGAGAGCATGTTGGGCACAGGTCGGTCGCCTGTTGCGGGGAATACGACGACATCCTTCAGGTGGTGCAGCTTTGGGCAATCCACTGCCTCAACAACGCGAACGTCTCCCGGATGCAGCGACGGGTTGCGGCCGACAAGACACACACCACGGATAACGTGCGTCTTGTTGTAATACTTGGAGTTGGTGATCTGTAGGAAAATCTGGGGCAACTTGCTGACGTCTTTGCCCTTGGAGCCCTCTGTTGCACGGGAGTGGCCTCTGAGCGTCTTGGTCTCGTCCACGCAGCCGAGGACGAAGGCGCTTTTCTCGACCTGAATCCTAGCCTTCTCTTTTAGTAGCTTGAGGGACCAGGATCTCCACAGGTTGAGAACATTCACCACAAACGGCTCGCGTAGCTCGTCTGCCTTGAATCCAGCCTTGAGAAGCTCGGCGATGATGAGGCTGATGTGACGCTCGTCAACAAATTTGGTCAGCATTTCGCAGGCCACTTCCTTATCCTGCATAGCTAGTTCGTATGATCTTAACTGTTGGTGGAGCAGATTCGTGAACGCTTCTATCGGCACGCCGAGACATTCCAGAATGGTAATAGTCTGTCGGTTGAGAGTAGCTGTCGCGAACCCAGCACAGCGAATAATTTCGAGACCCTTTGAGTCCGCCTCGAACTTCTTCTGGGACTCACGGACATGTACCTCCAGTCCTTTGGCATCTGGCCAGAGAGTAAGGACTCCCTTACAGCCTCCCATGCGGAATTGAAAAGCTGAAGGCTTGTCGAAGATGTCAAGAGCCATGTCCTCGTTGACCAGCTGGGCCACAAACGGGGAGATCTTGCCCACGCCATCAGTGAAGCAATACCCGTTTCTTTCGATATCAGGAACCTCGCGAGTTTCGGGGAAAGAGATGCCACGAATTTCTCGAGTAGTCGAGAAACACTGGCCAAGGCGGGCAGCATATTTGGCCACGACTCTGATATGGCTGAACTGGCCCATCCATTTTCGAATATCATCGCACGAGGTATGCTCTGTAGGGCAAAAGAAGTATGCGCCGTTCACCCTGAGCTGAGAGTTCCCAAAGGCGAGGAACTCGTAGACGCGATCACCGATGCGAATGCCTTCATACATTGTCCGCAGCACCCTCTTGTACACCTCGTCGTTCTGATCTTTGTTGACGGCGATTTTCCCTCGTTCTGACTCCTCGACGAACTGAATTCTCAGAAAGCGGTCTTGAATATGCTTGTATTGACGCATGACACGGTTGGACATTTCCACAGTGGGCGTGTTGAAGCGGATCGTCGTCGGGGTGATCACCACCTTACGAACGAGGGCACAATACTGAGGGATTCTGGTGACGGGAGAGAAGTCGTTAGCTTCTTGGTCCTGGAAAATACTCATAGGATTCTGAATGGGGTCTCCCTGGTCAGCCAAGTACTCGAGGTAAAGCCTGGCTTTTTTAGGGTTCATGGCGACGAGCTTCTCCAAGAACACAAGAGTAACCGTATGTTCGTTAAGAATACCTCGAGAGACGCAAACTTCGAGCTGGTAGCGGATTTCAAAGGGGAGCTGTATAGCGTGATCCGTAGAGAGTTGAAGCATTTGGAGTGCGTTGCCGTCTTCGGCCAGTTGCGGGTGTTCCAGGTGTTTCCACATCTCTGCCTGTATTCCATGAGTGGTTTCGAAATCGGCATAGACTTGAGTGGTGATGTTGAAGTCGTCAAGGGCACTGGTGAGTTTCTGGTTAGCATATTTGGCTTCCTGCGTTTTTCCTTCCAAAATGAATCGAAAAGTAGTCCAGCGGCCAATATCGATAAAACCAGGATCCTCAAAGTCTGTGTGGATAGCAACAGGATATGACATGGGAAGCCCAGCATCTTCGACGATATCTGTAGCACGGTACCATGTCTCCATGGCACTCCAGTTCTTCACCTCTTCCGAGAAAGTCGAGCGGACACTCGATTTCTTCCAGTAGTACTGAGGTGGAATCTTGACGGGAATCACAAGTGCACAACATTCGTCTTCGATTGAGGTTTGCCAGACATTTTTCATCTGAGATAAGTCGATGGCAACCTTGTACTGACGAACTAGCCTTCCGCCTAGAGTCTGAATCTCCATGGAGAAGAAGGCAGTCAGTCGTCTGTACTTAAGGTTCAGCTCAAGTTTAAGGTTGCGTTCGTCAACAGTGCCATAGAAGGACTTCATAACCTTCATCGACTCAGGTCCCACCATGCTCCCAAACTGAATTGCCAAGGGGTGCAAGGTTGTTTTGACAGGGTGCATACGGTCCGGGCACACAGGGCTCTGTATGTAGCTGTAAGGGACTCTCTTGTCCGGATTGATGACAATGGTGAGGCCATCGGGGTATCGGCACACGTCTGGGTGCGGAACGCAGTAAGTGCCAGTAGACCAGAATGCTCGCTTTGGCGGTGGCTCGAACCTGATCTTGCCTGAGCAAGACCCTGGGTTTCTGGGCGTTTCGTAGATGTCCAAATATGCGATCTCGCCCTCGTGAGAGAACCAATCCCAGAGATTGCATGTGGTGACAGACGTGGGCATCTGGTCGAGCAGGAGTGTCATTTCGGGCCATGTTTGCCAGTCTGCGGGAAGCTGAGAAGCAAGGATGTTGTTAATATGCGCTTGGCTCATGTTGTGTTCGCTTCCTGGCCGTCCTGGCTCCAACGGGCGCTTTCGCTTCGAGAAGCCTCGAGGCCCTCTCGGGGCGTTGCGAGGATGTGAGCCTTGGGGACTCATGGCCGATTTCAGCCCTTGCCAAATCTAAAATATCGGTTAATTTTATCAAGTGAAAAGGCTTATTCGCGGACGGAAATCCGCTTGGAGGCCATAGGCATACCAAATGAGAATGAATGACAAGATGTTGCGCCCAGTCAATGACGAGCTTCAATGTCGCGTACTTTCTCAGGTGCTACTGGCCGCCGGATTCCAGATGATAAGGTGAAAGAAGTGATGAAAGAAGATATGAAGGGCTAGGACGTAAAGAAGAGCAAGCAAGCAAGTGGTCAAGACCTCCTCACGTGAGCGGAAATAGGAGCAGATATGCTTTGGCGGTGATTCACGCACAACGGCAAGGGCACCTTCTAGAATCCTGATAAGAGAACAAGGATCTGAAACCGTGCCAAGTCCTCTTAAGTGAGAGTTAAAATATTTGAGAGGCTTTGGAAACAGGAAGTGTGAAGGAGGCGGTGGGAGAAAACGAGGCAGCTCCCAGCTGCAGCTATCCGTTGGTTTTACTTTATGGAATGATACAGTCGAAATGAGGCATTGAGCACTGCAAACAGCCGGCAGAGTTTTATACATTGCATCAAAACAACAAAGCCAAGTGTTTGCAGCGGAGCAGTGACAAAAACTCTGGTTTAATACGCAGGTAGGTTCATTGCTGTTGCTAACGTCATACACAGGCAAACAAGAGTAACACATACGACCCTGATGTTCCTCAACTACGCCACTATAGCTACTCAAACTTCCTGAGGGCCATGAGTTTGGCATCCATGCTAAGTTCATATTACGAGGGATGACGAGCAGTGTAGCGAGGCAAATTCTCGACCAGCATACGGTATGCAAGTTACCCCTGAATGGCAAATGGTCACCTACAAAGTTCAGATATGCAAGCCGAGATGGTAAAATAGAGTCGAAGCGTTACTGATGCACTCTGTTCCCCTTGTATATATGCAACCATAATCCAATATGCAACCTTCTACCGTCCCGTTGAGCCATGCAACCAGTCTATGAGCAACACCTACCGAGCCCTCTTCAGACTCACTTCCTCACCACGCGGTTTGGCGTCACAGCCGTCTCTGCCCCAAGATACTCTGTCTTCTCCCACGGCACATCCATGATCTTGCCCGGATTCATCACCCATCGCGGATCCAGCGCCTTCTTCAGAGTCGCCATGACCGCCAGCGTCTCCGGCCCAACCTCCCACAACAGACTCTCCTTCTTGCCCCAACCTATAGAATGCTCTCCCGTACAGGTACCCTCCATGTCGAGCGCACGCTTCACCATATTCTTGACAC
The DNA here is from genome assembly GCA_014899095.1 of Fusarium buxicola. Taxonomy (NCBI): domain Eukaryota; kingdom Fungi; phylum Ascomycota; class Sordariomycetes; order Hypocreales; family Nectriaceae; genus Fusarium; species Fusarium buxicola. The sequence goes on from JAAVUK010000558.1 coordinate 32,963, forward strand.
AAGCCTCTACTTTGGCCCGTTCACCGGGGACGTTCTTGTTGTACATGATGCCCTCGTGGAAGTTGCCGTCGCCAACGTGGCCGAGGATGCCTGCGAAGAGGCCGAGCTCGTCCATCTCTTTCTTGCTCACCTCGATAATGTCGGCTAGGCGACTGAAAGGAACGGCCACATCAGTGCTCCCTGTTTAGCAGTTCGTTAGCGGCCGGGATTCATGTGGCCGAAGCTCGTCAGATATGAGAAGGAAGCAATACTTACAGACATCGTCACCGCTCTGGCGCAAGGAGAGCATCGACCAAAGCGACTCTTTTCGCGCAGACCAAAGCAGCTGTTGCTCGCGTTCATCCCGAGCAAACTCGAAGTCACCACCCTTATTGGCTGCCGTGATCGATTGCACACGCGTGATGTTGTCCCTTACGCCCTCCTTCGTGCCAGAAAACTTGAAGAACAGCGTTGGCGTTTCTTTCCAGACTCGCGGCTTCGTGGCACCACCCAAGTTGATCACTCTCATCTGCACATCGTCCATAATCTCCATCGCAGCAACTGGGATGCCTGTCTGCATAACACCTGCGGCGGCGGCAGCAGCATCACGAATAGTGGGAAATGTGACGACGGCAACAGAGTACTGCTCAGGGATAACCGCCAGCTTGAGGGTGGCTGCCAAGGTCAGTTAACACGGGGCCCAGGAACTTGTGGCGGTGTATACTGCATACCTTCCGTGACGAGCCCTAGAGTGCCTTCGGAGCCAACAAAGAGTCCATTCAAGTTGTATCCAGCGGATGACTTGCGCGGCCTCCTCCTCGTCTTGATGATGCGTCCATCTGATAGAACAACTGTCAGGTTGATGACCCAATCCTTCATCGTGCCGTATCTCACAGCATTGGTGCCAGAGCAATTTGTCCCGATCATGCCACCAATCTTAGCACTTGGGCCTGTCGTTGAAAAATCAGTTGTTGAAAGTCCTTCGGGATATAGTAAAGAACATACCGGGGTCAACAGGAAAGAAAAGACCGCTGTCCATTTGCAACAACTTTGCATTCAGATCCTGCCATCCGATGCTAGGCTGGACCACGATGTCCATATCGTTCTTGTTGAACTGGATGATCTTGTCCATGTACGCGAAGTCGACGCTGAGTCCTCCGTACGGGGCGGAAAAGTTACCCTCCAGACTCGAGCCGCCAGAATATGGGATGATAGGGACACGATGCTCATGGCAGATTCGAGCTATGACAGATACCTCCTCTGTCGTTCGGGGGTATGCCACGGCCACAGGTAAAGTGTGTGGGTTGACGGTCGACCATTCCGAATAGCCATGAGCGAGAAGGTCCTCAGGATCCGTAGAGATGAAGCCCTCAACGCCAACTTCTTTTCCAATCTGTTGAATTGCCTTTTTGGAAGTCAGTCTCAAGACAACCCGGATACTCATAAGAGAACCTACTTTCTCCATTTCAGGTAACGTAGCGTAACGAGACTCAGATGACTGGTTCACAATCGCCCCTTTGAGATTGCCCTGACCGTTTAAGCTGGCGACGCCCCAGCCAAGAGCTCCAGCTCCGATGGCAACTGCCAAGACCCTTGACCTAGGCCATCCTGAGGTCTTGTCTGAGCCGCTATGACCAGATACCGATGTCCTGGAGTCACTCCGCCGTAACGATGTGGTGAAGCCTCGCCGGATACCGACCCTCCGAGCACTACGACTCAAGAGGGCTCGAGTAGAGCTTCTGCTAGCAAGCATTGAAATCTGAATAGAGCCGCTGAAAGAGGGGATGTTCGTCCAAAAGAAAGACCCGGACCCGCAATTGGCCGTGAAGTGGAACCGAGATCAGATGGATGGATCTCTTTGATCAGATAACCGAGCCCTATAACCTTTCCTCCGGAGAGAGATTTCCACGGCTGGGAACTCCTGAACTTGGTGCGTGAAATGTTATTGCAATGCTGCCGTCTCTAAGCGAGTCTGGCCATGAGCATCAGCAAAAGCAAGGTGAGGAAACAAGCAAGCAAAGAAGAGGAAGATCCTTTGAGCCAAGCCAACGAAGTCTAAACAACGCGTCGGATTGAGGGACCCGGAACCGGAAGTGGTTACGGTTGGGCTACCTCACGGCTAAGTAGTCGTCGGCAACATCGTCGGCGTTCGTAGGGCACGCCCAGCGTCGTTTTCAAGTGGAGAGCCGAGTTCCTCTGGCAAGCATTAGTTTTGCTGATGCAATACCCTCCCCTCCCCGCGTCGTACGGAGCAGGAAATGGCCCCTCTATCCGTAAAGCGACTTAGCGACCCGACGCTATAAACGGCGAGTGGGCACACGATCTCTCCAAGTCCAACGTCGAATAAGAGCGCGTGGGTGTTGTGCGTGTGCGGTCTTACTCCAACTAGTACTGTAAAGTAGATGTCGGTTGATGGATGCATCTCCCCACGCGCTGCGGGCACATGCACACCACAGGAGCTGTGCACATGGAACCTGCTTTGTCGAATCGCAGGGCGTAGAGTTGAAACCCAGCCTGGCATAGGCAACGAGGCCTTCGCGGGCGTCGCAGTTACCGTTAGTCAAGTATTCTTGGCCTCGTGCGTAATGACACCTCGGTGACCCTATGCTGCATCGCCTTCCCCGCCCTGAGACCGGCGGATAGGTTTGCATCTTTAAAGCGTGGAAGGGTGTGGAGAGAACATGGAAGACAGAACTCCACTTGGCGTTGGTTACAAGTTTGGGGGTTCTGAGGCATTGTAACTAGCTGAATGCAGAACTTGGGGCCAGGAATCCAAGACTGAAGAGACGAATCTGGTTTACGCTGATTGTCAACGTCGTAAGCAACAATCTTACCCAACGTGGGGTGAACAGGGAAGAGACGATCGCTTATATCCGTACCGCATCTCGGTCAGCCCAATCCAACGACCGGCTGCACGGAGTGTGGCATAGAATGCACATCCCCAGGTCAACTGACAGCCCCTGCAGCTGGATTCTTGGTAAAAGCAATCTTTTCCGATGTCATTGGAATTGACCTGCATGGGCAGCCCGATGCAGAGGCAGATACAGCTGCCCATGCAGAGGCAGATACAATGATGACTTCTCTCAGCAACTCCTCAGAACGCGAAAATGTCCAAACGGCGAAAATACTCATTCAAACGGTCTGACATCCATCCCAATTTCAGTTTCAATAAACCCCCTCCCTCCTGGCCTGGGCAGGGAAGAAAGATTATCAGAGATGGTGTCCGGCTTTGGTCGGACAACCATACGTACGACTGCGACGAGAGGCCCATGCAGTTCCAGCATTTGCTAGGGCAAATGAGACAGCAACTGCCAATGAAACAAGGCACCAGACTTCACATTGCAATGATGGTGACTATTCGGAATCAACACTGCGTGTTTGGCTCAAATTCATCTTTTATCGTAGCCTCGTGGGGCCGGCTATCTTTAGGGTAGTTAAAGCCGCAAAGCAAACGTCAAATCCGAGACTCCAGTCCACATGCCATTTTTCCGTTCCTACCGCAAATCCACAATTTAGTGAGAGATGGCAAAAGCGCGTCGGCGGTCACGCTCCTCAGCGATGGAGAGCTTGACACCCTTGCCCTTGGGCAGAGAGATCCAGGGCTTGTCCTGGCCAACGACGAAAACGTTGCTCTCACGGGTAGCAAAGCTGTTGTCAATGGCGTCCTTGACGTGGACGATGTTGAAACCACCGTCGTGGCGCTCACGGTGGGTGATGACACCAACACGGCCCATGTTGCGACCACCAGTGACCATGACGACGGCGCCAGTGTCGAACTTGATAAAGTCGGTGATCTTGCCAGTGGCGAGGTCAATCTTGACGGTATCGTTGACCCTGATCAGAGGGTCAGGGTAGCGGATGCTGTGAGAATCTCGTTAGTAACGGGGTATATGGGTAGTACATACAACCGTCAAATAAAGCTCCTGTCTCGTCAGGTGAATCGAATCGACCAAAGCTTGATCCAACGGCTGAATGATGTCTGACAGAACTCACGTTCTCGCATCGTGCGTGACCAAGAATGGGATTCCACCACGACCAAGCTGAACGCGCTTGACCTTGCCCAGCTTGTACTCGGCCTCCTCAGCCTGAATTCGGTGGACGGTGAATCGGCCCTTGGTGTCGTAGACAAGACGGAAGTTCTCGCCAGTCTTCTCGATGGTGATGACGTCCATGAAGCCGGTGGGGTAGGTAGAATCGGTGCGGACCTTGGCATCAACCTTGACCAGGCGCTGCATCAGGATGGCCTTGGTCTCGCGGTAGTTGAGAGCATACTTGAGTCGGTTTCGGATGAAGACGATCAGAGGCATGCAGTCGCGAAGCTTGTGAGGACCAGCAGAGGGCTTGGGAGCGTAGGTGCCGGACAGCTTGTCAAGCAGCCAGTGCGAGGGGGCGCTGAGGCGCTTCTGGTGCTTCTTGCTATTGAGATGGTCAGAGGTTGATTTTCCAGGCCGGAAGCAGCAGGAGATAAGTGCGAATCATTGATCGCCTTCATCTCTACGAGCAATGATTGCTATTCTCGTATTTTACTCACATTCCGCGGGCCATGGTGTCGAATGGCTAGTTTGTCGGGCGGTGTTGAGGAAGATGGACGATAGGCCAAATGGACGAAGAGCGGAAGTGTGATATGATAGACCACACAAATCTTTTTTCGCGAGCTCTAGCGGTCGCGGGGTTGAGCCCTACGCTTGTAGGTCACGTGCGACGTCACGTGCAAAGTCACGTGCAAGACTTCGTTTTCGCCCATTAAGGTACTAAACATTAACATCCCCAGGACAGGAAGTGCTGTAGCAATTAATTTCAATTAATGGGAACCTCAATATGTTTTGCGATACAAAGCTAACTCTCAGAAGCTCCTTTCTTTATCGTCTAACGTGTTGCCGCAGATCAAGTTCCGCTTTCAAGGCTCTCAACAATTGCTGGAATTGTATTACACCCGTTCTAGCTCGACTGAGCTCATTATTGATGGTGCAACGCCATCTTTTTTTCGTAATGACTATTTCATGGATATCTAGCAAAATCAGTGGTCCTTTAAACTTTTCTTGAGCGATCCCTCTTTGCCTGCGAGGCAACCCTTGTTTTCCTTCCCATGAGCGTCGGAACGCAATAACTACCCGAAATGAACGACTGACAATCAGCGCGTGCTGTCCTTTTTGTCCCATATCTCCAATCTACATACGCCCAAATCCCTTGTGTAAATCGACTTTCCCAACTCCTGGTCCAATATTGGAACCTTCGTAAGCATTAGTGCAGATCATTCTGCGTTCATAACGTTATTAGCAGCACTTTGAACTACCTTCCTGCGTGCTGCATCCCTTCTTTACTGCGGGCTTCTTGCGAAGAACCAGCTGGTGGTGAAAGGCCAGGAATTCCCTCGAGACCAAAGCGTGGGTTCGCTTGCGACAGCTTCACATCGTCAAGCAGTAGGCGTGAGATGTCCATTTCACCACCCATGAACGGAGGTGCTGGAGCCTCTCCAAACTCAAATCCCTGAGTCGCGTGCAGACCGTCACCTGCATCCATCCTCTGGAGTGCCGGCCACCTGGGAACATCCTCTCTCGATGTTGACCGGTTCATTTGGGGCTCGAGCGTAGTGGTCTTTGATAGTTCGAGTGAGTTCTCAATCGAGATGCTCACTGACGGCTCCATGACATCGCTCCCGCGAGGAGCCTCTTTTGTTTGGAAGGTACCCTTCTCTATGCGATGGTAGATGTTGGGATACTTGTTGCGCACCCGATCTCTCAGATCCGTGGGTTGTCGGCTGGAGAGATGGAAGCGCGGGTCCCGTTGAATCTTGGTCCAAGCAGGGCCATGAGTGTTGAGGCCTTCGAGAATTTCTCGGTCATCCTGCTCATTGAAAGGCCGACGCTCCCGGCGATGGGATTTTTTGAAAGGTCCGTGAATTCCAAGCTCGACAAGATCCTCCATCTTCTTGCGGTGTGCCCGGCTCTTCTTCTGCTTTGGGGTTGTGTCTGTGTCATTCTGCGGAGCCGAAGTCATGTCCTTTGCCGACGAAGCATCCTCATCTATCAGAATCTTCTCCAAATGAGTATCAGTCTTACCCTTGTTTTTTGTCCCTCGTCCTGAACGAGACGGTGAACCGAGTTCCGATAACTTATTGGACTTGCGAAGCTCGTCGGGGCAGCATGTCCTGAACCTGTCTTTGAGATCGCCAGCCGTCCGGTCGTTGAACTTGAAGTCGGGGTCCTCAAGAATGCCAGTCCACTTTCCAACTCCATGCCTGTTGACGCCCAATAAGAGATGATTCGTCTCCTCCTCAGACCACTTTCTTCTCGGCTTGGTAGCTCGCTTTCTCGCCTTGTTGAGGTTGAAAATCGTGTCAAACTCCTGAGACGGCTGATTGAATTCGTGCAGCATCTTCATTTGTGCTCCATCCTTTCCGTCAAATGAATCAGACGATATGGGCGGGAACAGGGCGGCGTGCGGCGGGGGTTCGTGCAGTCCGTTGATGATGGGTGGCATGACAGGCGCTTGCTGGGCAGCCTTCTGCTTTTTGAGGGGCTGTGGTAGCTGTACAAAGTCATCCTTGACATGAAGGCCACGATGTCGTTTCTTGTTGGAAGCCTCATCGAGTATGTCAGGGCTGTCGTCCAAAATCCTGCTGATAGAGTGGGATGATTCTGGAGCGTCAGAGTCGCCTAGCGCCAGACGTAATGAAAAGGCTCCCGAAGCTGCCACTAGCTTTCCATCTTGATGACTCCCTTCCCTACGATGATCAAGGATGCCATCGTCACCAGCAAGATATATCGGGCCAACACTATTGACGACGGATTGGGCATCGGCGGCTGGTCTCTCGCCTCGGTGACTCGTGTCGGGCTCAAGCGGGGGTAAGGCTCGGTCCGCAGCCTTGGGAATCGGCAGAGAATGGAGGGGGGGGAGGTCGGTATGCGGGAGTTGAGGCGTTGTCGGCTCGTTGAGCAGGTGAATCAAGCGTGGCTCGATCGTGGCCATCGTGGGCTCGCGGAATTGGGATGGCACATTGGGTATAAGTCGAGGGCCATGGAGGAGCAGATGCACACGCGATGAAGAAGACAAGGCGAAGGACGGTAAAGGGAGAAAGTGGGAAGAGAGAAGAGGGAGACCAGAGGAGCCGTTGACGAGAGACGAGAGCTCAAAGCGCCATGTCGGCCATGGGAATGGGGAACTGATTCACACAGAGTCGGGGTCGTTCAACGCCTGGGGTCTCACCTCTTGTCTCTGTTGGAGTAGCACGTGAAATCGCCACTGTCATGGTGAAGCTTCGACCTTGGCTCTTAAATTGTTAGTGGAGCAGGGCGGTTTTCCGTGCAAGCTGCTAACGACCTGATGCGGCCGAGGGGTGCTTTCGCCCTATTGCCGGTACTTCCCGGTCCCGCTCGGGCATCCGACATTCAACAGAAGCAGTGCTCTCTCCGTGCGTCGGCTCCTCTACCTACTGGGGAACCGGGCTTGGGAGCCGGTGTCGGGTTTGGCTCTGGGGAAAGTTCTCAGATGGAGTCCTGGTTCCAACTGGTTAGCTGAGAAAGCCACACTTCTGCTTTGCCGTGTGCCAGAGCTTGATACTGTAGGCAAAACGTCAACTTGCAACCATGGCATCTTCTCTTCCGACCTTTCCACGTCTAGTGTTTACCGTCGCCGAGCCAATCTCCTTGTACGTATGACAGAAAACTCTTGCATCATGTTGATCCATCGTGCAACTGCTCACATCTCATGCAGGCTTGCTGGCTTCATCGGTGCCGTCATTGACCCAGCCTGGTTCATTGGCGAGCAGGTTCCTCAAAAGCATGTCCTCGCCACGTCCGAGAATAGCGTTGTAGTGGCCTGGCAGCTAGGAAATCTGTACCTGCTGTTGGCCTTTATTGGCATCGCAATCCTGTCGACAACATCCGAGAACAAGGTCGTTCGGGCCTACCTTGCTGCTCTCTGGCTCGGAGACGTCGGGCACGTCGGATTCAGTTGCTACGGGCTCGGCTGGGCAAGGCTCATGAACCCTGCCGGATGGTGGAACGCAACGGCTTCGGGGAACATTGCGATGACGGTAAGCCGAGAGAGTTCGCTTCTCTGTCGCAAGCTAATTCTAACATTCTCGAACCCAATTGCAGGTCTTCCTTCTATTAACACGAACAGCCTATCTTACGGGACTTTTTGGCCCTGATCATGTCACCGCAATCAAGGTGAAGAAGACATCATGATGGCAGCGATGGCGATGAATGAAAGAAAGCTATGTGGGGGGTGGAGGGGGGAATGCTTAGATCTTGAGAGTAACGGCGGTTCATTTAGGTATTAGCATTTCAAAGAGCGCACATCCTTTACTCAAGCACTCGCACTGAAAGGCTCCTTCGAAGCCTTCAATGCTTCTTTGAGCTCCCGTTCCGATAGCCAATCACTGCCCGCCCCCGTACTTTCGCGTCCCCACCCCAATTCTAGGGTTAGGGTCAGAGCAGCCCGACTGAGTTGCCTGTTTACAAGCTACAATCATCAAACGCGTCTGCCATCGAGGCACATCATCAACAGGTTCCTCTTCATCTCCTTCATTCTTGCGGCGCTATGGAAACCCGAACCCAGAGTAGCAGAGCGCGCAGCGAACGCGCCCCTCCTGCCTCTCAAATGCGGAGAGCGGCGCGCAGGACTCAAGAGAACAGCTCAATCAACTCAGAATCAACCGGACGTGCAGCGCGCCGGAGTCAAGTCGCGCAAGAGAATTTCAGGCAAATAAAGGGCTTGGTTGATGATCCACGTCCTCGGCGCAACGCTCCAGCAGACACTGCCAGCGTCGCGAGCATCACAACCATACCTACCAGACCTGACGATGAAACCGAGTTTGGCGAGGATGACAAATTTGCGGAGTCCGTCGTCGTTGCTGGAGATGAAAGAGAAGTGACCGAGAGTGAAGTCGAAGATGAGAGTCAAGAGGTCCGAGTTGGTCTGGAAGCCAATGAAGCACGGGGGAAAATCTTGGAGGCCAGTATTCCCGACTTGGCCAGGGCGGCCGATGACTTGATGGAATACATCCTTAATGGTAACCCTGACCAAGATGTTTTTCACGGCCGTCTGGAAATCAAGAGACGCATCTTTTACAACATTCGGGCGGAGTACAACGAGGAGAGGCCCAGCACGGCGCCCTTTATTGACTGGCAGCTCTTTTTGACCATGTCACCTACCGAGTACCAGATGGTTGCGTCTAGTATGATTGCACGCGTTAACGTGGTGACGGCGTACGACAAAATTTTTGAACTCCAGGACAGGAATCTTGCGGGTGCTTCGTCTTTCTTGGACGTCCTCGACCGTCTGTTCCCCAAGTTCTTTGTTACTTCGAATGACATGTTCGAGGAACTTGAATGCGCCCTGAACCTCCGCACATGGCTAGTGGTCGAGTCTCTGTCCCGTCAAGCCGGTGACGCTGACCATAAAGAAATCATTGCTTCCTTCTTCTGCAAAGATCTGGACGGCACAGACCAAGACTATCCCAGTCTCTTCGCTGGGGGACATTTCCGAGAACTTGGGGGAAATCCTGAAGGAGGGGAGCTCGACGAGCTCTGCTCAGAACGAATCACTGAGATCAGTGCAATTATCAGAAACAACAAGAAGGGCCGCATCATAAGCCACCTCGAGAAACAGTTCCCCCTGGATCAACTGTTGATAGACCTTCAAAACTGCTTCATAGCTATGTACAACACTCAGAAACAAGAGGAGAGCCGCGGCTCGGTACAAGTCGATACTGAACCTCAGCCCTCCTACGGCAACCAGGACGTGCCCGACGGCCAAGTTGATGATTTCGGGTCTGAATCACAATCAATTGTTCGCGTAGAAACCAACGAAGCCGAGTAAGTCCATACACTCTACCATGGCCGAACAGCACTAACTTGACTATCAGACCTAGCCTGTTCGTTAGTCACGAGTCCCTCCGGGCTTTGCAAGACGGAAGTCGAGCACGCAGCGTGACCCCCCCATCGAACCAACAACTCGTGGTACCCGCACGAGGAGCTCCCCGAGATTATAGCCAGCACACAAACGCTGATCTCCTGGGCAGTTCATTTCCTCCAGCAAGTGCTCTCCGGTTGACTAGCAGCCGTGGCAACGCTCCTAGTCAGGCGACGAGGAAACGTCCTGGTCCGTTCGTTGAGACTGTGGAAGAAGAAGATGAGGAAGACCCTTTCGAGACCGACACCCGCAGAGTCGACCCTGCCAGAGGCGAAGAGCTTAGACAGATGATGCCTCCACCGCCAAAGCGGCCCCATGTCCAAGAGCCGGACCCAGCCTCTCAACCACCCCCGAGCCAGACTCCTATTCCTCCATCATCATCTGCACCCGACTTTAACGCCCTCAAGCAGGCCACATCAGAAATCGCCCGGAAAGCCCGCATGCATGGCAAACCGACCACGCGAAGACGCGAGAACTGGAACGACCACGACTGTAACGTGCTTATTGACCTGATCCGCGAGCGTCAGGCCGCCTGGTCCCTTATCGAAAGGGATCAAATGCTTTTTCAGCACCCGCGTAACCAGCAGGCCTACCGCGACAAGGCCCGCGTTATGAAGGTTCAATTCCTCATCATAGATGCGGTCCTGCCCCCGTGCTTTGATCTCGTCGCCCTGGGTCAGAAGGAGATTGAGAAATGTATAAGCGCTAAAAAAAACCCCTACCGCAGGGAGAAGGATGTCGATGAGGAGGGCAGACCTATCAATACTGAGCTCAGATCGGCATCTATAAGTTCCTTTGATGATCAAGAACCTCAGCGTTGAGAGGCAGGAAGGCATAGTCAGCAAGTGGACATCTCCATGACCGGTGGTTTAATATGTTTTTGTGTGATTATGAGCACTGATTATGGCTTTATTAGACTTCTACAGTCTCTCTTTGATGGCATGGAGACCCAACCAAGGTTTTGATCGGAATCCGGATCTCGGCCGTCTCTTCTTTTGGACGTTATTGGTTTTGATGAGTTGGAGCATGGGTTACTACAACAAGGGGCTGGGATAACCCCAAGGCAGGCAAGGCGTTTACAGGTTCATTAGTTACCGTAGTATGGTTTGTGCATTGTGCAATCCAAGTTTTGTCATAACCCTCATTATTATGGATTTCTGAAGTAGGAGTTCAGGACAAAAAGAGTGTGTCGCGTCACGTTTAAGGTAGAAGCTGAACCATCCTGATAAGCAAATGCTAGAAAAAGAACAGTTAAATCGATTTGTAGTAAAGAAAAAAGACACTAAGAAAAAAAGACGTCTCCCGGACAGTAGTGAATATACAGCTGCACCAACACATATCCTTATACGTCCCCTGCATTTCTTGCCCTTCTTTCTCCTGCGACTATTCGGTGTTTTTCAACGCGTAGCTGTCAAGTCGTGGTAGATAGAGAAGCGCTCACCCTTTATAGTTCCTCAACCTGTGAGGCCAGGCACCAGCACCTTGCAGGATGCAAATATCGAGACATTTGAAAAGAAAGGCAGTTGAGTTGAGCAATGACGGTAATGGTGATGATCTGAATAGGGCTTTCTTTTTCTTTCGAGGCCGCTAACACAACGCCGCCGTTCGAGACAGAAATCTTAGAATAGAAAAGAGTTGAAAGAAAATGTCATGAGCCGGTGATGAGGCCTTGAGGACAAGAAATTCCATTCATTGGTCCAACAGGCCAGAGCCGCGCGGTTGAAAAGAGCAAATGTCTCACAAGGGGGTATCAGCCGTGAGAATAAGTGAAGACAATGCCTCTCCGCATCCATGGCACTCCTCCTCGTGAGTTCAGAAAGCGATGTAACAAAATGACAAAGGGGTATGCTGCAGAATTTCCGAAAATGGTATGACGTCAAAGTAAGTTAAGTGTAAGGGAAAAGAGTCGCAATGACACGGGTTTCGTATGATGTTGAGGGTAT